>JASANB010003756.1:0-15288 GCA_030248155.1 Sabatieria punctata
GTTGGTTAGGGTTGGTCTCAACTTTGGACGCCAATTTCTCCCGATCCAGAGCGAATCTAGCTAAACTGAATGCATTTTCGAACTCAGCACACAAAACTGCATATAACAGTATGCTAACAACTAAGCTTTCTAGAAAAAAATTTTTTTCGAACACCTTTGAGAGGCCAAAACACCCCCCCCTCTCCCCCCTAACCGCACACTTTGGGGCGCTCATTTTGTTTGGCCAACTCATGCCTAACTTTTGTTAAAACATTAGCTTGACAGGGCCTTTGCACAAAAAGTTATAACGATTTTTCGAAAAAAAACGGAGTGGCATTTTGTGGAAATTTCGCAGTTTTCGGCGAATATCTCGGTAACCAGCTACGACCTGGAAACGGGAGTACCAGAAAGTGAAAGGCCATTGGACCAGCTACAAAACAATATGCGAATCGGGATCCTAGCTTAAGAAACGAATGAAAGGTGATCGTTTGAATGGAGGGTGTCAAAAGCTATTAAAATGAGCCCGAAAATTGCTGCCGACCCAACTTTGAGGGGGTGTAGCTCCGGTTCTAGGGGGTTGCTGGTGGCCGGGCATGCACCGTTGGTCTTCGACTGTGCTCTATTTTAATAGATATAAATATCAGCCAGATCCGTGAGATGGCCCTGCTTGCCCCCTCTCTTCGGCACCAAAGCTGACTTTCTCGCAAAATGCATCTTAAAATAGCGATTTTTAGCGTCCTTACTGAAAAAAACGTGCTAAAAACGCATTTCTAGACGTTTTGGAGCTTTTCGAAATTTTGGACCCCTCACCTGGGCGACCCCCCCTCGACCCCTCACCTGAAGAAATCCCCCTACCCCCAAGTCGGCCCGGAGCTGTTACATGTATGACAATATACAGTAATCCAGTGACGTTGGCTATGTCAGGAACATACATGGGCCGGAAAAATGGGTTGGGGGTAGTCAAAATCCGAAAATTTGGGGGTGGGCCTGCCGGTTTGGGGGGGGTCGCGGCGATTTTGGTGGGTGGGGTCAGGAACAAAAGTTGGCTTCAGGTGGGTGGGTGGGGTCGTTTGGGGGGGGTCGAGCCCAAGTTGGGGGGTGGGCAAACCCCCCCAGACCCCCCCCCCCGGCCCATGTATGGTCAGGAATGCATTTGCTGATGCTGAAAACGTCTAGTGCCTACTCTATCCAGCGTTTCCTTGTATCAGAATACCAAAATCGCAAAAAATAACAATTTCACACCATATATAACGTACCAGTACCATATATGATGACGGTAGCATATATGGTGATGGTACCATATATGGTACCACCACCCTAGGTACCCGTACCATAAACGGCGTTAAGTGCCTGACTGTTTAAGAGAAATCAGTGTTTCTGGAAGCTCTTTTTGTCATTTTTAGCTTGAGCTCTAAAACGCTATTTGGCAGCTTAAAATAGCGACGTACCGTAAACAGATTCCTTCCGAGGGTTCTCTCCACGAAACAATGTCTGAGAGGGAGCACACAGGAACAGAGAAAGGCGCCCTTCTTGCGAGGGTTCGGCTTGGCATAGAGAAGTATATCGTTGAAAAGGAAGAATTTACGCTCTTGCAACCGGTAGTGTCCGCGTCGTGTTTCCTGCAGTCACAGAATCAATTGAATAAACAGCAGAAGACTATATCTTATTCACAGATGTAAGAGGGGGTTGCATCACATTGTCGCTCAAACGATTTTTCATCCCACTGCGATATTTGTGGGAAGCAAATTTTACAATTGAACAGAAAAAATAGAAAATCTGTAAAACAGCAAGTGCTAGTGAAGAACGTACTTTTAGGGATTTTTGAGCGGTCTTTACCGGTGTTCCGACGATATCAAAATTCGGCGATATTCGATATCGCTATCGATATTTTCAGCTCAATATCGATTGACATTGATATTTATAGTAATGCAAGACAATCTGAACTGAACGTTAAAAAAAAGCAACTGCTGTCACTGCTATCAGTCTAGCGTTGACGTAATCTGCCATCTGATCTCAATTAAGCAGAGAATCGCAGAAAGATAGTGGCCCTTCTGAAGCCCGATCCGATCCGATTTGCTCGGGCCGGTTGGGTGGGTACACACCCCTTTGCGGTGGAGGTAGGAAGAGAAAGTCTGTCAAAAATAAGCGAAACTAATGAACTGTATGTGAGCCCAAATTAGCGATTTTTGACGATTTTTAGCAGAAGGATTACGATTTTTGAGCGTTTTTAGTGCCCAACACTTTTCCCTTAGAATTTGGGTGCAGACCCCCGGCCGACGACAGAGACGCCCATCCCCCTTCTCCGAATGACCAGTTACATGTATGCATATAGGCTACCACGATTACCTATCAATTGGTCGCGATCGATTGGTCGCCATTCGATTGGTCGCCATCGATTGGTCGCCACTTCAATTGGTCGCGAACTTAATTGGTCGCCAGTTTAACTGGTCGCCGGTTTGATTGGTCGCCGTTTGATTGGTCGCCTAATTAACTGGTCGCCATTCGATTGGTCCCTGCTTTATGTACGAGTTGGTGGTATGAGTTGCGGGACGCATGTAGACGTTTACCTGTAAGACAATGGCGCTCCTAATAATAGAGTTTTGTGCCGCCGACCACTGCCTGCGGTCACGGAACGCCCAGGTCACCATGAAGTCAGTCTGTGGTCCCAGTCATAAGTTGTAGTGTGTGTGTGATGTGTATTGTATAGATATTTGTATTTTTTTGAGACTGTATGCAGTTTATTTTTGCGTGTATTTTTACGATTCTCTGTCATATTTTGTGCCTCACTCAGGGCTGTTTGTTTTCCGGAAAAAACTCAAGCCGGTTTTTTTCCAGTTTCTTTCTGGTTTTTTCCAAAAGTTATTTTCCAAGATGACAGGAAAAAATTTTAACAATCGCTTTTTATTGCAGAATTCATCGAAATAGCGTGAGTTTGATTACAAAATGCACTAATTTCATCATTTAGAGTGTAATTCGATTTAAAACAACAAAAACACAATAATAAAAATTGCCTGAAAATGGTACCGATATTTTTTGCCAAAAACAGCTAAGTTATGCTATGGAAATGCTTGTAAACATACATGGGCCGGGGGGGGGGTCTGGGTGGGTTGCCCACCCCCAACTTGTACTTGACCCCCCCAAACGACCCCACCCACCCACCTGAAGCCGACTTTTGCTCCTGACCCCACCCACCAAAAACGCCGCGACCCCCCCAAACCGGCAGGCCCACCCCCAAATTTTCGGATTTTGACTACCCGCAACCCATTTTTCCGGCCCATGTATGCTTGTAAATGCTTCCATTAACGTGAATTCAAAGCATTTGAAGCGAACTTAACCAGTTATTATGCCCATTTCCTTTAAAAACTTGCTTCAGTTTTTCCTGCATTTTAGTTTTTTTCGGAGCCCCTAGTTTTTCCTAAAAAAACGAAAAAAACCGCGGAATAAACCGACCCAACAGCCCTGGCCTCACTTTGAGTGTCCTGCTGCACTTACGTATCCTGTCTTGCGCGTGCAGTAAAAGCGTTGACCGCTTGAAAGTCCAAGTTCGCTCATCAAAATCGAAGAGTTTTACAGTCAGGCACTTAACGCCGTTTATGGTACCGGCACCCATAGCCGTACATACAGTATATGGTGCCACTAGCCTAGGTACCGGTACCATATGGCGTCAGTACCATAACCGGCGTTAAGTGCCTGACTGTTTTATGTGCTAATGCCACCAAATAAATTGCGAAGAAAAACCTGCGCTAAAACAGGCCTCTTCTCAAAGTGGCGACCAATCGAATGGCGACCAGTTAAATAGGCGACCAATCAAACGGCGACCAATCAAACGGCGACCAATCAAACCGGCGACCACTTGAACTGGCGACCAATTAAGCCCGCGACCAATTCAAATGGCGACCAATCAATCGCGACCAATCAAACGGCGACCAATCGATCGCGACCAATTGAACGTAAACCGGCTACCACACCCTTATGATTTCGTACCATATACGGGCAATCACGTTCACGAGCACAGGTAGAGCTACCATAGATAGTACCACTACACTCCCCTAACGTATGGGCACCGTAATGTACGAAGCACTCGTGGTCACAACCGTAAATTGTTTGTTCAACGGTCAAGACTAGACATAAGGAAGTTTTTCTTTTCAAATCGGGTTGTTCCCTTATGGAATAGTTTACCAGCCGAAATAGTTAATGCAGCCACGGTTTCGCGCTTCAGAAAATTAATTCAACAGCTTGATTTTACTGAGTACTTGCGGGGAAGGGCACTCGTCGGACAAACGGCCACGCCCTCCCCTTGATCTGAGTTGCTTGTTATTCTGTTGGACGGGTATTAAACATTCATTCATTCAAACACCATATTGTGCCGGTACCATAAATAATTGTGTCTGACTTTATTTATTTTCTCTGACTGATGTAATAAAGAGCTTCTAACCTTTCTGAGCATTCCTTGTTTGAGAAACTTTCGACCAGGTTCAAGCAGCTTGGGCGCACAGGAATCGAGAGAGTGTTGTATGGCGATTATCTGTAGACTGTTGTCGTAGTCGGCGATGCAACTGTCCACCAGCCCGGCCACTTCGTTCACTTGATTGCGGATTTCTAACAACAACTTCTTTCACTGATTCGATATCTGGATCGAAAATAGTTAGCACTAGGCGTTATTTTAAGCTGTTGGCAGTAAGATGAAAAATGCCTGCCTGCTATGTTTACATCAAGGGGTGTGATTGCGCGCGAAATCGGAGGAGACCAGACCGCCGCTCAAACTTATACAGGGTTCGTGCGGCTTTTGGATAGCAAAATTCCCTGACCTTTTCCTTTTCCCCTGACTTTTCCATGACCGAAGTCAAAATCCCCAGCCCCCTTGCAGACTTTTCCGTCCCATGCATCTCAAAAAAGTATTGCCTACAAGGTTTAGGCTAATTTTTCGCCTCATTTACATAATTCAAGCTTACCATTACCATATTATTGTTTTTGTTTCTACACAAAATTCTTGCTAAGATTGCTTTGCCCATGTAAGACTACAGAAAAAAAAACAAATTGTAAAAGGACACGATGTCGCGTCGGTGGCTCAGTGTTTGTGGGTTCGAAACCTGTCGAGGCAATGGGAAGTAGTGGACACAAAGCCCAACCCAGACCGTCGAAAGTCAGCAATGGCAAGTAGATAAATAGGAACCAAACCTAGCTGTCTTGCACACACCGACAGCAATGGGGAGGGTTGTTGTTAAGGAGGCTGCCGGCACAGTCGTTAAAAATTTTTTTTCCGAAGGCCAAAAACTTTTGCATTTAAGTAAATTTTCAAAAAATATTTGTTAAAAATCGTCTTAAAGAGGTCCAGCGTGCTAGTACAGGTACTTAAAATAGATTTTCCACTTTTGCACCTGAAGTGAGTTAAGAAATTTTCTCACTTTTCCCTTAATTTGCATTTGATATAAAAAACGTTTTTGAGCCTTCAAAAAGCGTAAAAAAGGTTTTTTAAAATGTTTGACCCAAACAACTATGGCTGCCGGACCTTGTGTCTCTTCCTGCTCTATAGCAGTTGGCTATTCCCAGTCCGAAAGCACAAAGTTACAACAATAAGGACACGTACCATTGAGCTGAGCGATCTCCTGATGATCGGACGTGAAATGCACTAACTGCTCTAGCAACAACTTGTATCTGAAAGTGGTGCAGGTTTCCATATTTCTTTGACCTTTCTACCGTAGTTAATCAGTGCACCTAGGAATTCGCTGAATCGGCATAATGAGTAGAGCCGGCAGTTTCAGTCCTCGGCACTCCGGTTTGTCCTCTTGCGATTTGATGAACGAGTTGAACTTGGCAACGTCGTACAAACTCTAGAACAGTTGGCTAAAATTTTAAGTAAAGGAAGGAAAGTTGCGCTATGTCATAACTAAATTTCGGTCATTTATTCCATGCATACATGTAACAGATCATCCGCCGATGGGGCGGCGTGGTTGGGGATCTGAGCCGAAATTCTAGGGGACTGAACAATTACAATTTTAGGTATCAAATCGTCAAAAATCGCTAAAATACAACAGCTAAACAGTTGTGTGTTACAGGCGATTTTAGCAATTTTAGTGTCTATTTTCTGACAAAATTACTTGCCAGAAACTCGATCGGGAGGGGGGTCGTCGGTTTTTCGTTTGTCCTAAGTCCGTAGAGTAGAGGTACACTTGCAAAAAATTTTTTGAAGTCCAAAAAGAAAAGCTTTTTTTCCATGCATGAAATTTAGCTTGTAGGGAATGTAAGAAAGCATAAGAAGCAGCTTTAAATACAAAAGCTGATACTTGGTTCAAAGATAGTGTTGTTATACAGCCTGAGAGTCGATATTCTACCTGCAGCACTGCTCACAGAGTGACTGCTGCTTATCCATCCAAACCTATTTTTAGGCTTAGATTAGGCACGAAATTGATAGAACTACACTACTAAAGTATATCTGAGGCTAACTAAATTCGGCTAGTTCCTAAAAAATTCCATAATTTGAATAAAATGAAGATTTTTCGGAATGAGTCTTCAAAAATAGCTTTTTTAAAAAGCCTAACAACACTACGATGCGGTCAGACAGTACCCTGTTACATGAATGAATGAATGAATCTAAGAGCCTTGGCTGCCGAGCCGAACAGACAAAAGCAAAAAGCAGACCTGAAGCAAATGTTGCGAGACAGGAAAGTTGCGTGCGTAGGAGGAGTAGAGTTTGAGGAAGGGAGTGAGAGTAGCGAACGCCTCAATCACTTCTCCGGCTAGGAAGTGGTCGTAGAGAACTTGGTTGACCAGACGAATCGACCGGATCTCCCCGAACAACATCTTGCAGTCGTTTCTGCTCACGAAATCCACACACGACAGCGGATGCACAAACAGCTGCAATACTGTTGTTCCCCTATCAGATGCAGACTTTTTATCAATCTTTTGCAGGAATGATTGACCTTGCCTAGGCCAGGCAGGACAGAGGATTATACAGTAGCTAGCTATAAGCCAGGTAAATCTATAAACCAATTGAGATATTTTATAGCTATTGAAGGAGTTTATTGTAAATACACTAACAAAACAATGACTATACAAAACAATGACTATACATACTAGACGCTTGGGTTATATACACAATTCTTTCATCACTCCCCCTCGGACGAGCGTCGTGGTTGAATCGGGGCTACATCTGCGCCTGACGATCGTCCGGAAACACGAGAAGTAGGAGAGCGGGAACCTCGAGAACTGGGAACGGGTTGACAAATGAACTTGAGCACGGGACTTAAGCACGGGGTGACGAACGAGGCGGTGAGGAGTGGAGCTGAGCATCGGGGTGATGAGTGAAGATGAGAGAAACCATGGGAGAAACGCTTTGCGGCGACCCTGATCCTGCCCGCAGACGGAGAAATGGGGTTGAGTCGGGAGACGGAGACGCGGTTGAACAGGAATCGAGGAGGCTGCATGCGGTGGGGGTTGAGTGAGATGAACGAATGGAGAATCGGTGAGGGTCCACATGATGGGGTTGAGATGAGTTGAGACGGCATCGGAGTGAACATCAGAACAGTAGAACTTGAGAGATGAGGGTGAGTGCGAGAGCGGGAGACGAGACATGAGATGAGAGATGAGTGTCGTTGTCGGGGTTGAGGTAGTGGTAGAGGTGGTTGTAGGAACGCGGTAGTGGGACACAACACAACACAATAAAACAATGCAGTCCCGGGTCTTTAAGGCACCAAAATGAAGGAGTTTATTGTAAATACACTAACAAAACAATGACTATACATACTAGACGGATGGGTTATATACACAATTCTTTCACTATATATGGCTAACTAATGTAGCCAACTATAGGTAGTTGTTTTTCTTTTCATCATAGCCATCTGTGGCTACAACGCCTCACCGCACGCCTAAGTGCAACTTTTATAATCCTGACTGTGTGAGCACATGAACTTAGTAAGGAAATCTGTCATTTCCCGCCCGCTGTGTGTGTGTGTGAGGAAAGGTTTACCTTCATTAGGATGTCCAAATGCTCGATGTAGGTTCGTTCGCTGTCTAAGATTTCGCAGAGAACCTTCTCGCGTTTAGCCTCCACGGCCATTCGGTCAGAAAGAGTCGACATTCCGACTAGAAAGGCAAAACAATCTATAGAATCAAACGAATACAACAACAAAGAACACGGTTAAGCACCTTAAGCAGGAGGTACGACTCGGGATGGGACCGATATACGGTACAAAAAGACGCCACAATACAGTATAATTATTCAGTTTTTCGTCAAAAAACAGCATATTTTTTATCCCAAAACGCCAATTTGTCGCAAGTTTTTCTTTATAAATCAAATTTGGTGATTTGTTCAGGGTTGCCAGATTTTTCATAGTTGGGCTTGTTTTTAGTTCCACTGTATGTTCGGACAGTTCAGAACACCCCTCGCAGGTTTCAGAACCCGTCAATGGGGTAGCCCTGACTACAAACAGCCCTTCCCTTTGCTACCATTACTTGAAACGGCAGCGCCGGTTCTACGTCCCCCTAGGGGTATTTTTTATACTTGGAAAACAGGCCCTCCGGAGCGTGCCTATACTGATGCGTCCCTCTAGGAGAAATTTTATACCAGAGGGGGGGTCCAAAATTCCAAAAAGCTCCAAAACGCCTTGAAATGCGTTTTTAGCACTTTTTTCAGTAGGGACGCTAAAAATCGTTATTTTAAGCTGCCAAATAGCGTCTTAGAGCTAAAAACCCCGATTTCTCTTAAATATCAGAGTGGAAACGCCAAATTCAGTTTCCAAAGGCTTTTCAACATACATGGGACGGAAAAATCCGGAGGGGTCTGGAGACCTCAGGGGAGGGGCGTCCCAAAAAATCCAAAAACGCCTATTCTGCCTTAAATAAGCGAAACTTTTCTCCCTCCGGTAGGTAGGGGAGTGGGCGAGGGGGGTATGCCGGCCGAGGGGGAGTATGGATGGGCCGGCGAGGGGGTTAACACCGCCTTACCCCCACGCCCATGTATGCTTTTCAAGCAAATTTTTGGCTAAAAATTAGTGATTTCTGAGCCCGTTTGTTAGTACCGGAGCCAGTGAAAATTGACCTTATAAGTTACAAGGTTACAGGGGTCTGAACAGGGCAAAGGGGCGAGACTCGATCGGTTCAGAAACTGACTCTTAAAATCTGGGTCCGAGTTTTATATTTTTACGATTTTTGTATGAGTTTTCTGGGATTTTTCAGGATTTTTAGCTTCATGTCTCGCCATATAGCTGGTCTGAATACCAAGACTCGATCGGTTCAGAGACTGACTCTCCCAGAAAAACCTCTTGTCCTGACTCCAATCTCAAATTTTTCCTCCAATCTCAAATAGGGATGGGACCGGTATAAAAATACCGTATACCGTGTAGTATTTTCGATACCGTATAATACCATATACCGTATAGTATGCTGCAAACGCTTTAAAACACTCCGTTACGCTAGTATATAGCCAAGTTATGGTCAAAAAAATAAATTATTTTTTGTGGTCGGCCTTCCTGTGAAAAACACGGCTATTTTTTATTGTTATCTGTTTTGTAAGCAGTACTGTCTGTTTATTTAAAGATTTGAAGCTGAGCCGACAATATATTGAATATATTTTGAATTGAAATGCTAACCACCAAGGATACGTTGATTTTATTCAAAAGCAAAATTGCAGGTTTCTCAACATTTGACAAGTACTTGTAATATCACACTTTCCATTTCTAGGAAGCCAAAAAACTGCCATAAAGGTAGATTTTTGTGTTTTTCTAACCGATAACATTAATTACAAAACCAAAAAACCAGTACTGGCACCTTTAAAAGCGCGAAAATGACATGAATTTAGGTACTGCAAAAATCTGGCGGATTCAGTTTTAACAACTATACGGTATAAAAAATACCGCATACCGTATAATTAGAGATGCAACCGTAAACCGGTATTATCCGGTATATACCGGATTATCCGGTATTTTTTTGGGTCTATTCACTATCCGGTATCCGGTATTCATAATACCGGATAATACCGGATATTTTAGATGGTAGGTGTACAGCTCTGCAACTGTTCCATCCATGTAGTATTGTGTGTTTTTAACTGAAATCACTTAAGCTCCGTTTGTAAACAGTCAGTTTCTCGTTTACTCTGCATAATGACCAGGGATAGTTTACTACCGGTACTACATAACAGCTACACCAGTGCTACTTGTACTAAATAACTCCACCATACTATCTCTTAAACACGCGGAAAGTTCAAAATTTCAGATTTGTTTTGATTGACAGCAACTTTTCAGCCTTATCTAGCCTATAGCCAACCGGCTTCTTCTCTCATCATAGATGTTCTGTTGCACTGTAGGGTCAGGCACCTCATCATTAATGTACTGTCTGTACTGATCTTTGTCACGTCTCAGATAATTAATCATCGAACCAGTGCACTGATCCTTTCCTCTTGAGATAACGCGTTCGTCAACATTAAAAATAGAGTGTCCATCCTCCGTTTCAGCGAAAAAACGCCAAATTTTACCTCTTTTCTCTTTCGGCATAACGATTTACTGTTTACATAATCAACTAAACCAGTTTTAGCAATAAAAAATGAAGAAATTCGACCTTTTCTTGAAGAAAAAAGAAATTTCTATCTAACTTTGATTCCTATTTGCTACACACCTGACGATTCTAAATTATCCCGTATTATCCGGTATTACCCGGTATCCGGTCTTCTGAAAAATTATCCGGTATACGGTATCCGGTATCCGGTATTTTATTTTACGGTTGCATCTCTACGTATAATACCGTATAGCCAAAAATACCGTATAATACCGTATGATACCGTATAATACCATATAGCTAAAAATACCGTATAATACCGTATACCGGTCCCATCCCTACTCTCAAATCAAAAACGCACGGCAAACCCTAATCTGCACGAGCAGTGCGAGCGTGCGAGCCGTAGCATACCGTAACTATAGCAGCGCCGCAACGCTCCGACCTTGCACCAAATTCAAACAGATCCAGTGCTGGCACACCGCTTCAAGTCTCCAGACTAGTGATGTAAAAAATTAATTTAATTGTAATTGAAATTCGCATAATTGGCCCGTTTTTAATTTCAATTCAATTAATTTAATTTAATTGAAATTCAAAAGTTGGGCCATAATTTAATTGTAATTGAATTGAAATTCGCCTGGAATTTCAATTATATTTTCAATTATTTCCTGTTGTGAATGTAAGGAAATACGTAAGTATTAGAGAGTATTAGAGTATTAAGGAATGACTTCAAACAAAACCTACATAGGGTTTGTCACCTCTTTGTCACTGACCTCAGATGGATTGTGCAGGCGGGGCCATAGCCCCTGTGTTCGGCCACACTACGCGCCCACCACGCACACCCATATCATCCTGCCCTTCCTTCGCTGCCTTCGCTACTAGCGGCACACATACTTGGTGTCAGTCTGGGTCTCAGTGTAGCTGTCCCCGTTCCACCACTACACACTGTGCCGGCTACTGACCTCACTTTGTTTTGTAACGTTTTATGCTCTCCTTTTTATTTCGTAGTTCATAAAAGTCAAAACAGCGACTTTTTTATGTATAGTGGAATTACACCCCCGCCTTTTTGGCGAAGGCACTACTGTAATTTTAATAGTGAAATTTTATTTTAATTTAATATTAATATAATAGAACTAGCCGATTTTAATTTTAATTTAATATTAATATAATAGTCCCCTGTTAATTTTAATTTAGATTTAATATTAATACTATTAAATTACAATTTTAATAGTATTTTAATAGCAATTTAATAGCAGATTCTAAAATGAACTTAAAAAGTTTTGGACACACTTTAGCGAATTGGTGAAACAACAACTTTTTCTTGAAGTTGCTAGTGTAAGTTGAAAATTTAATCAGAGATCCAACTTAGAAGCATTTTCTCTGTAAATTCATAACCATTCTTTTCAAAACGACTTTGTCTGAACATGGTTTTAAGCATACAGAGGGGTCTGGGGGTCTGCCCCCACTCGAGTTTGGCCAGACCCCCAGATGGGGACCCCTCCCCCAACACGATTTTTCTGGCAAGTAATTTATTGAGTAAATTTTTGCGATATTTTGCACTTTCCAACGCAAAAATTACAAAAATCTCCTCTAAAAGAGCACTTTTTAGCTGTATTTCAGCCCAAATTAGCGATTTATGACGACTTTAGCCGAAAAATTGCGATCTTTTGCGATTTTTAGCGTTTTTTAGTGCCCAACCCCCTCCCAAAATTTTGGCTCAGACCCCCCGGCCTGTGCCAGAGTCCAGACCCACCAACCCCCCTCCCCCTTCGGCGGAAGACCTGTTAAGATATTCGAAATTGCATGCAAACAGAAGCTACTGTAGGAATGTAAAGTTTGAAAGAAAATATTGATGCATAGCTAAAGAGACATTTTTGAAAGGAAAGACTGTTTTACATTCAGGATAGATTCAGGTCCTTTTGTCATTCATGATCTTGCCTATTAGTGAGAAAAGTTCCACTGTTTCCAAGATTTGAGATTTAGAGGACTGTCAGACACCTTCAATTTTTATCATTTTTCTGAGGTAGAATTCTGATTTAAGTTCTAGTGTTGTAGAGTAGTATAATACGCATGCCCGTTGAGACCAATTTGTGATATAGGTAGTAAGAGTTGGATGTGACGTCATAAGGCGGATACAGTATGACGATGATGGTGGTGGCCGGCTCGGGTCAGGGTACAACTCCTATAAAGGGTCAAAGGTCTGGAACCCTCAATTACCATTATTTATATTTTAATAATTAGTTATTATTATTAATATATTTTAGTGATTTATTATTATCATTTTAGTGATATAAAGTGAATAAAGCAGTTTGTCACAGGTGGGGATCGAACTCGTGATGGTTCGTTTATCAGCAGGGCGCCCTAGACCAGTCGGCCATCGGCGCAGAGTAATCATCTACTTTAAAACCCTGGTTTTATAGCGCTCCTCTTATCAGTCACACGCGCGCGTGGTCTCACGTGACTAATACCAACTCGGAATCGGCTTCCCATCCCCCTTGCCCCCCCTCGCGAGCTATACGCTCACCCGGGTTCAACCCCAGGGTCAAAGGTGCTGCTCATCTCGTTTCCACTGTAGTTTCACTGCATTGTGGTATGAGTCACATGTGCTTCAACTGCATAAAATATAGAAAGAAAGAAGAAAGGTCTGGAACCAGGGTTGTATATTTTTCCGAAAAAAACCTCGGCCTGTTTTTTTCCAGTTTTTTTCCGGTTTTTTTCCGGTTTTTTTCCTAAATCGCGGAAAAAAACTCCAGCCCAAGTTCTGAGTATCCTAGGCTGGTTTTATGATTCCTAACGCTTTCAAGCGCCTTCCTCAGTCTTGTTAGACCAGAAATACACGTGTTACATTGATATAAATCATGAAACAGGCATGAAACAGTGCCTGACAGGTTCCATAAATAACGCTATATGCAAATTTTCTTACAGCAGTTTGCATTTTTGTTTTTTCATGCCAAATTTGGTCTTTTTTGTTGTTTTTCTAACAGTTTTGAGTCAGTATGGCGTATTATACATAGCAAAAGTCCATTTTTTAAACGAAAAATGACGTCAAATTAGCTATTTTTAGCTTGAGTTTTTTCCGCGATTTATGTTTTTTTCAGCCCTTAGGTGAAAAAAACCGAGTTTTTTCCGAAAAAAACAGTTTTTTTCCGGTGTTTTTTGCCCCAATCTTCACATCCCTGTCTGGAACCCACCAAATTTTGGATGTGCTTCTTTTTCAGGTGAGAGAGGCGGCATCATTCGTTGTTCTGAGCTTATCCGATGGCTCTGGAACCAGAAGGTCTGGAACTTCAATTTTAAAGTGATTTGTTATTTTAATGATTAATTATTATTTTTATTACGGTTTTTGTGATTTGAATATCATCATTTTAGTGATATGTGGCGAATAAAAGTAGCCTGTCACAGGTTAAGATCTGAACTCGCGATTGCCTCGCTTATCAGCAGGGCGCGTTAGACCAGTCGGCCATCGGCGGATAGTATTTAGCCTCACTTTAAACACGGTTTGCAGCTCCTCTTATCAGTCACACGTGCGGTTATGGTCTCACGGCGACCTAATACCAACTTTCGAATCGGCTTCCCCGCGAATCCCCCGCCCTGCGAAAGTAATAATTACAGTCATCAATATTTCCAATTTTTCATTAATAGTAGCAAACAAAGTGCTCCGCATTTGAAGTTGGAATTTTCGATCATACGAACATGTTGATACCCCCTAGGTATTATAGTTGCAAAATAGTATTTCTTCATAATTGACTTATTATCATCTGGGCAAACAAAGTGGCGTGACGTCAGCTGTTTTTAAGTGCTCAAAACAAAAATGTTTTCATTGTTGTTCAGTGCGTCAAGTTCATTGGAAATCAGTTACGATTTGCAGTTTCAAGAGTGCCAGTACACCCAAGCTCCGATTATGAGTGGAGAGCCTAGTGAAATTTAGAGAATAGGTGCACTCTAAGAAAGACCGACCCGCCTGTAATTTTATTATATGTACCGGCAAACTGCCTTATACCGATGTGTATGTATGCATCAAAACCGTAGATCACATCATGGCGGGAGGTGGAGGTGTTTGTGTATGCGCTTGACTCGCTTTTATCCAAAAAATAGAGGCGCAAATAAATTTGAGATTGTGGTAGACTGGCTGCTCCGAATGGCCCATAAGAACAGGAGCATACAGTTACGATTTCACAGAGAAGACTGTACCTGAAGGCGAATGCACACAGACCTCTGGGAAATATAGCATGTGTTAGAATAATAGAATCAGAAGCACGTCATGTTTGTAACACAAAATATAATAAAAAATGTTGATTTTCGGTTTGGGTATGAATAACCAAGGACTTGATCCAATTGAGTCCCAAAGGCTTTTTGCACAACAGTATGCCCATAAATGTTTACGCCCAAATGCATGCTTGTTTGGAAGAGAGATAAAAAATGTTATTTACACTGATGAATTCGTTTTGTTAGAGCGGTCTGATAAGAAGGGAAAGAAGAAGTTTCAAATTGAGAACCACCACTGGCCGTACCCTCAACGAAACCTTTACGGTTCTGATGTCGTTTATAAGTAGCTGGACGTTTGGGGGAGGAGGAGGGAAGGAGGGGTTGCCGCCTCCACCCAACCCCCAGCAAATCCACCTGCCCCTTGCCAATTTGCGCTCAATCGATAATACAGCTGGTGTTGAGATTGTGAAATAATTCAAAAGTTGATAGTGCGGTTTTTAATGCAAAATATATATATTTCGAAAGTTTTCTGTTTATCATCAAAGTGAACCTAGTTTCTTATCACATGAGTGTCAAGTTGCGGCCTTGCTTGAGCAATACGTAACTGAACGAAGTGCT
>JASANB010003759.1:0-65495 GCA_030248155.1 Sabatieria punctata
TCATACATTGTAGTTTTATTTTGCTAACAGGCCATGTGGGCACAACAACAAAACTTATGATTGACTGACAGGAGTAGACAGTTTTGCCAATTCTCGTTTACACATGTCTAGGGCCCGACCGGATACAAATTTCTACTGGATCCGGATCCGGATATACCGGATATCATTGATCAACTAAAAAATTTTTTAGAATGCAATAAACCACATATATACAGTATAGATCAAAAAAAATGTCCCATCGCTTTTTCGGCCTTCACTCAAACGTTTCGTTCTCAGTCACTTCTTTACCGATTTGGCTCAAATTTTCAGCAAAAATTAACAACATGGTTGGCTAAATATTCTGCAAGTTTAGTGCCAAAATTCCGACTCATACTGGTTTTATGACCCGAAAACTAGGAATGAGGGTGGTCCACGCAAATTTATTTTTTTTCGGTAATACAAGGAGTACAGTCCTGAAACTTGCAGGAATGATTGGTGTTGCCATTGGGCATAACATACTAAGCGGGCAGCCCTATAGCTCAAAGGGCACTAAAATGGGGGAATTTCAAAAACATGAGTGAAAATCCCATAGTTAAGAAATCTGCACCTTCTAGAATCAAAGCACTGAATCTGTTGTTAATCAACATAGATTGTAGCAGGAAGTTCGACAAATAAATGAACCTGATATTTAAACTCTGTTCCACACCATAGTAACCATCCCTGCAGCGTTTTTTGAAAATTGAAAATCTTTAGAATCGTCATTTTACCGGTTTTACGAAGAAAAGTCATATTTCGTCATGTTTTTGAAATTCCCCCATTTTAGTGCCCTTTGAGCTACACGGCTCCCCGCTTAGTATGTTATGCCCAATAGCAACACCAATCATTCCTGCAAGTTTCAGGCCTGTACTCCTTGTATTACTGGAAAAAATTAAATTTGCGTGGACCACCCTCATTCCTAGTTTTCGGGTCATAAAACCAGTATGAGTCTGAATTTCGGCACCACACTGGCAGAATATTTAGCCAACCATGTTGTTAATTTTTGCTGAAAATTTGAGCCAAATCGGTAAAGAAGTGACTGAGAACGAAGCGTTTGAGGGGAGGAAAAAAAAACGGGGGTTTTTTTTTTTTTTTTTTTTTATATATACATTTCTTTGTTCTATAACAGTTGATTCAAAACAACATCTAATAATTGTAGTTCAAACTATGGTTGGATGACATCGGGTTTTTGCGACGCATGTGATATTGCATATATCATATGCATGCAAAAATGAGATATGTACATATTTTTTGCATATTTGCACATTTTATCACCGCGGCTAGAAATTGATAACTGGACGCTTTCCAAGCATTTTCGATCAAGGCTCCATCAATACCCTGCCTGATGCCTTGTACCCTCCGCACTTTGCCAGTTCCCTCAATTTCAACTACCGATATCAAAATGGCCAGCTTGGAAGAAATGGATCAGTTGTTGGACTTGGGTTTGCATAACTACGATGGTCTATGGTATTTTGAGGAGGCGGACCCGAATCGGCTCCGGCTTTACATTCCCCAAAAGCTGGTTAGTACTCTTATGGATGAAGAACATTCGGGGCAAACAGGTGGTCATTTTGGGAAACAAAAGCTACTCAGCACTCTACAGCTCAAATATTGGTGGCCGACTATGCGTCAAGATGTGGATCGCCATGTTAGCCAGTGCAGCGTCTGTCAGCGTTTCAATCCAGCTCAAGCCTCTCAATCAGCGCCCGGATTTGTACAAGTCGATCATCCTTTTGACTGCTGCTCAATTGATATTGTACAGTATCCTAAAAGCACTTCCGGACATGCCTATGTGCTAGTGATGGTCGATCACTTCAGCAAATATTTATTCGCTTCAAAACTTAAGCAGTTGTCATCTGTCAAAATTTCGCAGAAGTTAGAAGAATTCTTTCACATTGGCATGAAAGTTCAGCTAATTTCATAATTTTTAGATAAAAATGGTTGACATCACAGACTTTTGGCTAAATTATTGTTTGCATGTTCAGATTTGTTCTCTCTAATGTGGTATACTTAGCCGACGTTTTGATAGACCTGTCCTAGTTTTACAAACTAAAAAATTATGAATTTGAAAAATCTCAGTTGAGATTTCCATTCTTTGCGAGTTGAGTGTAGAGTCTCAAGCCATTCATCTCCATTCTGCAACTGAAAAGAGACGCTTTGATCTCTGTAAAGTACAGATTTACAGTATAAACTTGCCTCAATAATAGTTCGTTTTTTATTTTAGATTTTTTATTTTTAATTAAATGAAAAATTAGCAAAAACAAGGCGACTATCCTAAACATAGAAATCCAGTCTGCTTGGCTGTTTTGTGATGTTCATTGTATCACATTAGTATTATTGTTTTTGTTGAGTTTGTTTTGGCCAAGTCCTAGCCTGCTCACCTTTTGTAGCTTGGAGCATACATGTAGCTGGGTTTTCGGCTGGGGAGGAATTTTTCTGATCCAAAATAGGGTTTCAGGGCTATGCCCAAAGGGGGTTTCAGCGACCTTTTTTTGGTGTCCAAAAGTGGGTTACAGCGACCTTTTCTTGGGCTCAAAACAGGGTTTTGAGGACTAAAAATGGGGTAAAAATCCTGTCCGTTTAAAACCCTATTTTTGCTGTAAAACGTGGAAAAAACGTTATTTTTAATTTAAAATGTGCAAAAAAAGCTAATTTTGCTTTAAAACGTGCAAAAAAAACCCATTTTATTCGACATAATACAGTTAAAATGCATTTCTGGAACCTTCTTTAGAGATTTTTAAACCCAAATTTGGGTTCCGGAACCCTATTTTGGGCCTCCAGAAACCCAAATTAGGGTTCTAGAACCCTATTTAGGGTTTCAGTAACCCAAATTAGGGTTCCGGAACCCTATTTCGGCCCTCCAGAAACCCAAATTAGGGTTCTGGAACCCAATTTAGGGTTTCAGTAACCCAAATTAGGGTTTCAGTAACCCTATTTAGGGTTTCAGGAACCCAAATTAGGGTTCCGGAACCCTATTTAGGGTTTCAGTAACCGAAATTAGGGTTTCAGTAACCCAAATTAGGGTTCCGGAACCCTATTTCGGCCCTAAAGAAACCCAAATTAGGGTTCTGGAACCCAATTTAGGGTTTCAGTAACCCAAATTAGGGTTTCAGTAACCCTATTTAGGGCTTCAGGAACCCAAATTAGGGTTCCGGAACCCTATTTAGGGTTTCAGTAACCGAAATTAGGGTTTCAGTAACCCAAATTAGTGTTCCGGAACCCTATTTCGGCCCTCCAGAAACCCAAATTAGGGTTCTGGAACCCAATTTAGGGTTTCAGTAACCCAAATTAGGGTTTCAGTAACCCAATTTAGGGTTCCGGAACCCTATTTAGGCCTTCAGAAACCCAAATTAGGGTTCCGGAAATCTATTTAGGGTTTCAGTAACTCAAAACAGGGTTTCGGAACCCTATTTAGGGTTTTTGAAACCCAAACTAGGGCTCCGGAACCCAAGTTGGGTTTCTGAAACCCTAATCAGGGCTTCTGGAACCCTGTTTGCAGGTTTACAAACCCAAAATAGGGTTTCAAAAAATTCCCCCCCCAGAATCCGGCTGGGGGGAATTTTCTCCGAAAATCGGGCCTGGGGGAAAATACCCCCCATTCCCCCCAAC
Source organism: Sabatieria punctata (assembly GCA_030248155.1). NCBI lineage: Eukaryota > Metazoa > Nematoda > Chromadorea > Araeolaimida > Comesomatidae > Sabatieria > Sabatieria punctata. The sequence goes on from JASANB010003759.1 coordinate 3,625, forward strand.
TACATGTATGGCTTGGAGTTATGCCCTTCCGAAATGAACTGGACCCGAATTTTCAGATGTCAATTTTTAACGTAAATATTTCAAGAACCCTTCATCGGATCTTTGCCAAATTTTGCAAGTTAACCAATCTTTATATGGACTTAAGAACCTGAAGAGCTCAGCTTTTTCACAAAACCGGTTAAAATCTGGCGGATTTTTACTTTCAGTCAAGGTTAAAAATTTGCATTGTCAAAAATGAGGGTGTTATCCTTTGCAAAGAAATCAGGCTTATACGAACTACTGGGGTCATGGATTACAATCGCCTCAAGAAATTTCTAACAAGCATTCGGTCGAATGCAATATTTATGTTCAAAATACGTAAAAATCACGTTTTCTCATCTGTGACTGATATCCGGCATATCCGGCAGGTAATATCCGGATCCGGATCCGGATATCCGGTCGGGCCCTACACATGTCTAAATGAGGAGGTACATACATAGATGACTCACAGTGGCGATATTGTGGGAAAGTTACAGTAAAATTGGGAACTTAGGACGGGAGTTTGAGGCATTAAGTTTCTGTCTATTAGTATGAAATTACAAGCCATTCTTTCCTTCCCTCCCATTGCTTTTTCACACTTGGAGACACACAAGAAGAAAACCTGAAAAGTAGGTAGGTACCGACCTTTTCAGTAAGGTGTCAGTACTTATATTTACAATAGGTTCACAATTTTCAGGTTCGTATATACCCAGGTTTCAGGTTCAGGTTGAGGTATAAATGCTGAAGAGTTTGATAGTTTGTGTGAATGTTTTGTGTGTCTGTCTCCTCGTGTGCGGTTGCTTTGTGTGATTCAGTTGAGTGCGTGTGTGTGTGTTGTGTTGTGTACAAAGACTAACAAGTAAATACCTCTCTCTCGCTCTCCTCGCTTCATTGGTGCCCAGTACCCTTCGAGCCCACCATCAATCAAGTTCCACTACAACGTCCAAGTTCTACTACCCGTCTCACCACAAGTTACTCTCGTTTCCAGTCTCAAGCTCCTCATTCCGTGATCGTCAGGCTCAGACGTAGCCCGATTTTGACGCTCACTTCGCTACTATGACCTACCAAGCTGTACTTCAACTCATCCGCGACCAACACCAACAAACGCTTCTACTCATCCGCTTTCATCAAGAGCAACAGCTTCTCAACCACCGTGTTCTTGTGGTATATGGTGGTACCGTGTGGTATATTGGTTTCGGTGTGGTGAATACGAATGTACAGAAATAGTGATGTGCATTCACTACTGTACGTCAGACAACCAATATTTTGTATTGCCTAAGTGTACAGTACTATCACCTCTGTATGGGATGGTAGAGTCGAATAGTACAGTATGTTTATTGGTAATGGTAGAGCGCAGTACAGGCAACTAAATGGAATACCAAGAATAAGGCAGGCAATACACGTTGCTGGTATATGGGCTATATGGAAGAATGTGGGCCTCTAACGAATGAGTAATAAGTGTATGAATGAAGACAGACAAGATAAGGGCAGAGCAACGATACACAACTGACAAGACACCAACAAACAACAGAGGGACTTGCCTGGGGCGATGTGCAGGGCCTGGGGCGCGGGCCGTTGGTGGTTGACGGAGACCGGTCTTGGTTGGATGTGTGGAGCAGTGACCGTCTTCACTGGGGCTCAGTGGCTGGAGCCGGCTGTAGGTGGTAGAGAGGGACGTCCAGTAGTAGAGCAGAGCAGACACTGACCGGAGAGCTTTCGGGTGGCTGCTTATGTATGTGCCTGGGCGCAGCAAGTCTGCTGACACACCTTAGGGCCTCTGGGAAGCTGGTGTTTCATGTTACCTCTCCTTGAGACTTGCTGTTTCATGCTGTTCTCCTTTTTCATGAGAACGACCTTCACGGCGGTGTGCTGCCGTACGTTTGGCATTACTCATGCCGAGGAGATCGAGCAATGGTCGAAAGCTGTTTGAATTAAGACATAGTGCATAAGTACAATAATGAGTAAAAAGTACACATTTATATATGACATTCTCCTTGAGCTCGCTCAGTCTGAATCCCAACCTTGCAAGCCCCCAGTGAAGAAGTCGCAAGCCCCACGATCTTCGTTCATGTTTGGAGGAGCAGAAGGCAGATGTAACGAAAGCAGTGAAGAAGGATGACGCGCAGTTCGTTGATGGAGTTCCAGAGTTTCTTTGTTTGGCGGAAAGCCATTTTCAGTCTGTTCCTGTTGGTGTTTGATATGTACGAGCCTGTGGAGCCTGTGCGTACATGTCCCCTCTTGTTTGTTATGTCAGTCGGCCCTGTCAGTGTTATTGATCGTTCGCATGTGGAGCACATAGCTCTTTTGTCTCCGTCTGCTGTCTATTAAGTGCATAGGGGTGTTTGGCTCCGCCCCATCAGGTGATGTGTGCACAACACGGCCAAGCGCAAGGAGAACGCCGTGTTAAACTAACTAACTCACTCTCTCTCGGCGCGCGTCTGCCTTGCGGTTGGCCCAGAATCTCTCTCTTGTGTGCCGTGCGTGTGTTGGCCAGCAGTTTGCTGTTACTCTACTGTGTGTTCTACTCTACCTGCTGTGTCTAAAGAAGTAAAAACTCTGCTATCGTTGGCTCCAGCACCGCGAAGACCGGTAGGATGAGAGGTGCAACGTATAGGACGACACAGACAGAAAGAACAGTGTTGTGCAGCAAGCACTTTGTGAAGATTTCAACTCTGCTTTTTGTTTGGGGAGGAGAGATGATGAAGAGGAGAAAGAAGAAGAGAAGGAAGATGGAGGAGGAGGCAACAAAGGATGGATATTTAAGGAAGAAGGAGAAAGAGGACGAAGAGAAGAAGTGGAGTAAAGAGAGTGATGAAAAGGAAGAAGAAGATGATGATATATGATGTATGTAAGGTCATGAGAAAAAGGTGGAAGATGAAGAGAAGAAGGAGGAAGAAGAGAAGGGGTATGAAAAGATTGAGAAGAAGACAGAGAAAGAGGAAAAGGCAGATTAGAAGAATGATGTTCGTTTCGTTTCCGTTCGTTGCACAAGAGACGGCAGTGTGTTTTACCAATGACAAGGCAACAAATGCAAGCGAAGGCACAGCAAGGCCGAAGCATCACCCGCAAGAGATCGAGCCAGCATGGTGTCGGAGCAGAGCAGGTTACTGGAGACGCCTTCAGCAGGACTGACAGCCACAGGAGAGGACAGGCAGCCAGTTACTGGAGAGCAGGTAATAGAGGCGGAGCAGTTCAGTTCGTTCGTTTCCCACGGCTGTCAGGCACGGATGCGGCCCGGTGGACACCCGTGATGGGGAGTGATGAATAGTTTGATAGTTTGTGTGAGTGTTTTGTGTGTCTCCTCGTGTGCGGTTGCTTTGTGTGATTCAGTTGAGTGCGTGTGTGTATTGTGTTGTGTACAAAGACTAACAAGTAAAGACCTCTCTCTCTCTCTCCTCGCTTCAATACCTAAAACTATAGTACAGTGTTTGCCAACATCTATGACGTAAGATGCCACGCTCTGTTACGTATTATACCATACATGTCGTTGGGGGGTAAAGGGGGGGGCCGGCCCCCTAAGCCTGATTTTTCGGCAAAGGTCCCCCCAGCGGATTTTTTGGGGGACCTGAAAACCCACTTTTGGATTCCAAAGTAAAGAAAATTTTAGCCCGGACAATACATTCTGCAGCACAAAATTGGGTTTTCGGCTATCATACAACCAAACAGGGTTTTGTAAGGCTTAGAAATCCTAAATAGGGTTTTTAGACTGCTTACAAACCCTGATTAGGGTTATTAGGTTACTTTCAAACCCTGATCAGGGTTTTTGGGCTACTTTTAAACCCTGATTAGGGTTTTCAGGTTACTTTCAAACCCTGATTAGGGTTTTTAGGCATACATGTAGCTGGGTTTTCGGCTGGGGGGGGGGAATTTTTCTGATCCAAAATAGGGTTTCAGGGCTATGCCCAAAGGGGGTTTCAGCGACCTTTTTTTGGTGTCCAAAAGTGGGTTTCAGCGACCTTTTTTTGGGCTCAAAACAGGGTTTTGAGGACTAAAAATGGGGTAAAAATCCTGTCTGAAGTGCAAAAATACCGTTTAAAACCCTATTTTTGCTTTAAAACGTGGAAAAAACCTTATTTTTTATTTAAAATGTGCAAAAAAAGCAAATTTTGCTTTAAAACGTGCAAAAAAACCATTTTATTCGACATAATGCAGTTAAAATGCATTTCTGGAACCTTCTTTAGACATTTTTAAACCCAAATTAGGGTTCCGGAACCCTATTTTGGGCCTCATGAAACCCAAATTAGGGTTCCAGAACCCTATTTAGGGTTTCAGTAACCCAAACTAGGGTTTCAGTAACCCAATTTAGGGTTTCAGTAACCCAAATTAGGGTTTCAGGAACCCAAAATAGGGTTCCGGAACCCTATTTAGGGTTTCAGTAACCGAAATTAGGGTTTCAGTAACCCAAATTAGGCTTCCGGAACCCTATTTACGGTTTCAGTAACCCAAATTAGGGTTTCAGTAATCCAAATTAGGGTTCCGTAACCCTATTTAGGGTTTCAATAACCCAAAAAGGGTTTCGGAACCCTATTTAGGTTTTTTGAAACCCAAAACAGGGTTCCGGAACCTTATTTAGGGTTTTTGAAACCCAAACTAGGGCTCTGGAACCCAAGTTGGGTTTCTGAAACCCTAATCAGGGCTTCTGGAACCCTGTTTGCAGGTTTACAAACCCAAAATAGGGTTTCAAAAAATTCCCCCCCAGAATCCGGCTGGGGGGGGGGATTTTCTCCGAAAATCGGGCCTGGGGGGAAATACCCCCCATTCCCCCCAACTATAGGGTGTCTCAAAAAAAATGATCACATTTCTTTTTACTGCCATTTCCGCAAATGTTGACCAAATAGGCTGAAATCTGGATTATAGGTGCCAAAATTCGGGGAATTTTATGTGTTAAAGTTTGGTGCACTAGGCTTGACTCATTCCCGAGAAATTTCAAAAAAAGTGAAATTTGTTAAATCAATAGTGAAAGCCGGTCACGAAAAAATGATCACATTTCTTTCCACTGCCATTTCCGTAAATTTTGACCAAATAGGCTGAAATTTGGATTATAGGTGCCAAAATTCGGGAAATTTTATGTGTTAAAGTTTGGTCCAGTAGGCTTGACTAATTCTCGAGAAATTTCAAAAAAAGTGAAATTTGGTAATTTCAATAGCGAAAGCCGGTCACCGAAAAAACGTTACATTACATTATCGCCTAAACTCTAACGATAGCGTTGGAGTTCATGCGTCAACTTTTTACACACGAATTACCCTGAACTTCTGCGTTTACACTCCAAATTTCATCCAATTCCGACAAAAATTAGAAAAGATACAGGAAAAGGAAATGTTTGCATTTTTCGTGACCGGCTTTCACTATTGAAATTACCAAATTTCACTTTTTTTGAAATTCCTCGGGAATGAGTCAAGCCTAGTGCACCAAACTTTAACACATAAAATTCCCCGAATTGTGCCACCTATGGTCCAAATTTCAGCCTATTTAGTCAAAATTTGCGGAAATGGCAGTAAAAAGAAATGTGATCATTTTTTCGGTGACCGGCTCTCACTATTGAAATTACCAAATTTCACTTTTTTTGAAATTTCTCGGGAATGAGTCAAGCTTGGTGCACCAAACTTTAACACATAAAATTCCCCGAATTTTGGCACCTATGTTCCAAATTTCAGCCTATTTGGTCAAAATTTGCGGAAATGGCAGTAAAAAGAAATGTGATCATTTTTTTTGAGACACCCTGTACATGTATGTTTTTAGGCTACTTTGAAACCCTGAACAGGGTTTTTTGGTACTTTTAAACCCTGATTAGGGTTTTCAGGTTACTTTTAAACCGTGATTAGGGTTTTCTTTCAGGTTACTCTAAAACCCTGATTAGGGTTTTTAGGCTACTTTTAAACAATGATTAGGGTTTTCAGGTTACTTTTAAACCCTGATTAGGGTTTTCAGGTTATTTTCAAACCCTGATTAGGGTTTTTAGGCTACTTTGAATCCCTAAACAGGGTTTTAGCACTGGCTGGAAAGCCTAGAGAGGGTTTTTAGGTTGATTAGAAACCCTAAACAGGGTCTAAGAACTGCATTCGAATCACTAAATAGGGTTTTTTAGTAATCTTATAAGTCAAAACAGGGTTTTGCGCGTGCCTCAGAATCGAAATTAGGGTTCTCTGAACTATTTTTAGTCTATATAACGCATTTCAATCTGTATTTTATCGCTGAAACTCATATTCAATACGTATTTTGGGCGCAAAACAGCTTTTTATTACATTCGTTGCTTCAATATTTAAGGCATTTAAATTCAATATTCGTTTTAAGGCATTTTTTTCAACCGGAACAGGGTTTTTATAAGGCATTTTTAATGCAAAAACAGGGTTTTAAGGCTTTTTTCGGTCCAAATAGGGTTTTGAAGCCATTTTTCGCCCCAGAATCCCTAAAAAAAGGTCGACAAAACCCGCTTTTTACCCCAAAAAAAGGTCGACAAAACCCACTTTTGGACCCAAAAAATAGGTCGCAAAACCCACTTTGGACTTGGTCCCAAAACCCTATTTGGGATTTCAAAAAGGTCCCCCCCACGGAAAACCCAGCGACATGTATGTACTACACTGGCGACAAACTGTCTTTGTGGAGATAAGGGCAGAACAAGAATGGCGATACGGATCTCTGAGCGAAAGGTGTTTGGCACAGTGCACATGCAGAGAAGGCCCAGAGTGATGATTAACACAGTGAAAGACTGCGGCATAAAAGTGATTGTCGATCTTCTAGAAGACAATCCTAATGTTGGTCACACTCGAATACCGTTTCCTGAGCAGCGGAAAATTGGCCTTACAACCTCTCAGCTCCAAGTGCCGTCGTCAGTTCCGATGCAGAGATCTCATAGCTGCGAAGCGAAGATTGATGTAAGGGATTGTCATGTGTTTTTTATCTGCGTATGCAAAAATGGCCGACTATTTTTTAGCTAAACGATGGAGAGGACTCGGAGCAACAACGGAGCCTTCAGGAATTAGTAGCGGCAATGCAAAGTTCGTAATGTTTTGTTTTGTATTTATAATACCGTGTGATAAAAATGTTAGATCGATTTTTTTAACTCACTCGACTCGAACCGCTCATTCCTATGCATTTGCAGAATCGAATCCGCTCAAATTTTCAGGGTATATTAACTGGCTTTCGCACTATTTATGCATTCTCTATCGAAAAACTGACATAGGATATGGTTTCTTGGGATTGAATAATCAGGTGATGGTGACGCTTGGGTTGGACTGGGAGGAATAAACTGCGGCGGTGGTGTTTCGTATGCCCTGTACTTTACAAAGTAATTTGCTTGGGGGTTAAAGGTTATTGCTAACCAATTCCAAAATATTTCCCTACCAAAACTGAAATCTCCTAGCAGTTCAAGGAATATAGTTTTTGATGTTCTTTCAAATGAGTATCTGAAACGTACGGAGCAAGGAGGACAGGATTGTGTGCATCTCAAGTGACCACAAAATTTCTGAACTTCAAAATCTTAAAAATGTACATATATTTGAAAACATTTGATTTCTCCAAAACGGAAAATCACCCTGTAAAAGTGATTAAACGGGGTTTAAAATATTATTTTTATTTGTTTTATTGTTTGGCAGCCAAATCTGTTTCGATTTAAGAATGTTATAATGTTAGCATGTGTGATTTCCATAATCATGGAATTTTCAATCGTAAATTTAAAAATTTTGTCAGTTTGGTGTGTGGTGTGTACAATGTTCACACTGCCAACTCAAGGTATAATTGTTCCCAAATATAATTCTAGGTACGTTACGTAGAACATCCCTACAAATATCGAATATCGAATGTAAATTTTAGTAGACGATAGCCAATTTCAGTTTTTCACTCAGATAATAAGCACTGCATCGGTAGAAACAAACATTTTTTCCGTCGAGCTCAACTGAACGAAATTTTTTTCACAACCGGACGAACCAACGTTCCGCTATTCTTTCCTAACATGTTGACAGCACTACAGTTGTTACAAAAGAAACCTTATAGAACAAACGTCCAAGAACTGATCAAAACAGCCTTATCAAGTTTGGCCATTCAGTTGAGCTGATCAGAAGAACTGTTTGCTTGTATCAGTGCTGGCTGGAATTTGTATACCAAAAAGGAATGTATTTTCATACTTATTATTGCCACGTAATTTACTATCAGCGAACACCAAAAATTTGAGCGAAATAATTGACAAATACATGAGAACGCGCCATTTGACTGAGGTAAAAATAAGGATTGAGATTTTTACATACCTAAAGCTCTATAAGCACATCTTTTCAACAATTAAAGAAGTGTGTCCACTCCTGTTATTTTTTAGTTTGCACGAACGATTTTTGTCAGTATAAATTGTTTATTGATTTGGCTGAAGATTAAGATTAATATCAGAACATGAGATTCTATTCTGAAAAAGTTTGGTCGTTTATATTTTAAATGAGAGCGGTTGAAGTAAAAAATTGGGATGGCCATTTTGGCCTTTTCTGTATTACTTAACGTGTCTACAGTCAAATACTTCACCTAAGCAAACTTCAGACAAGGATCGACTCGAGGAATCCCGCTCCAGTAGAAACTTTCGACTTTCCTTGAGCCCACACAAAGAGAGATTGTACAGCCGATGGAAAGCCAGCTCAAGCCTCAGAGCCTACCTGCCCGGCAACCTCAGACAACCGATTCCCCACTGTTTTAAAGAACAACGTCGCGATCGACCCTGCAGCTCTCCTCCTGCCCTAAATATATCGTCTTCATCTGAAAGCCGTGCAAGTTTTGATAGCAGAGCAAACAGATCAGAGGAGCCATCGGAGAAGAAATGGTTGAAACCGTGTTGGTTCAAGTTTCCCTGTTCCACCTCACTGAAATTGCTTTGCCAAAGGAAAGTTGTAACTGTACGTGATGTGGCGGTGCAAACTTGTGCCGCAGAATGAGTTGGTCTTGTCTGTGTCTGGCGTTTGTAGTAAACTTTTCTTAAGCACGGAACTGTTCACATTAAATTCAGAAGTACGTACAATATAATGCTTGCCGTGTATCCCCTATACTTCGTGGACTATACAGTGGGGTGCAAAAGTTTAAATCAACGCGATCTCTAGCACCAGAGTGCCAGTAGCACCTTGACAGATCAAACTTACTAACATCTGGTGTATGTTAGAAAGTCTGGCATGCATGAATTTCAGGCTTTTTAGAAGTTACAAGTCATAAACGTTGGTAATTATGGGCTCAAACCAAATAATTATAGTGAATCTGCTAGGTAATGGCCACATTGTTATGGTTTATGAGGTGCATATCTGACTCAGCTGCCTGGTTTCAAGAAAAATAGCATGAGCAAAGACAGCAGAAGCCCTAAGAGGCCAGAGAAGATGAACACAGTAAAATTGCGACCTTTAGTATGATAGTCAAACATGAGTGAGCCAAGATTCAGTGTACACCCAATGGCAGAAGCATTCACTGAAGCAGGCATAGGTCATCTTAAAATGAACAGATGATGGAATTCTATATCCATGGGATCACACAATGTATTTCAGTTAAAAACGCAAGTTTTTGGAAGCAGGGATGATGTCTCCTGGTCAAACTACCCTCACAGTTGCCGTCAGTTGGTTATTGTGGATCATTACTGGATATTCAGTATGCTGGTAATAGTGCTGTTAACTGAGTAAGGTGCCTAAATGGCATGTTCTGGTATTTTTGCATAAGAGAAACAATAGTACATGTAAAAACCATATGAGTTAACCCATGTTTGTTGGTAACAGTCGATTACAAACACTGAGAAGACCAGAATACTAAACCTCAGTGTGACAGATGTGGAACAGTAATGATCTGTCAACCTTAATCTGATTAAAAAATGTTCTGTTTTTGTGGTTCTGTTATCATAAACACAGTTTGTTTAGCCTGATTATCAGTCTCAGTCTCTTACACATCCATCAGAAGTTTGAGAGAGTTCAAAACCATTCAAATTGTAGACCATGTACACAGACCAGACCAATTTCACCATGATGAGATGTGTTACAATCAATTGCGTTACAGTGCGACTGAATTATTCCAAAGCATCAAAGTTGTCATGTTGTTCATTAATTAGTATTTAGGTATTCTTACAATCGTTGTTTGAAAGAAGTTTAGTCAGATTTTGTAGAATTTTGAAAGTGCGTTTAAACTTTTGCTAACCCTTTTTCTGACAGATTGACTTAGACCGGATATAACTTCACCATAACCCAACCCATTGCAGCGCAGTCTGTACCACCTTTTTGGTAAGATCTCAAGCTATGTAACGGTGTATAACACTTACCGATTACCTCCAACAAATCAGCGAAAAGTCAGTTTTTCTTGAAGAGGACAAGGTGCGTTTAAACTTTTGCACCCCACTGTACATACGTGGAGAATTGTCTGATAGTTATATTCAGTATGTATTTGGGGCACAATAAATAGAAACAGATCTTTATATGTACAGTGCATGTAAACATGTGGTTTATTTGCCCCTTTTTTGCACCACCTTTTCTGAAAATTTCTTCCCAATTTTCAAACAATAATGCAAGTACCTAAGAGCTTCTGAGCGGTTTTTCAAACCGAATATCCACACTTTTATCGATTTTTGATAGTTTTAGTGCTCTACCCCCGAATTTCGGATCAACCACTCATCCCCTGCCATTTGGTGGTTGTCCTATTACACGTATATTGATTTTTTATTATGATTTACGAAGAATTCTCAATGCTACAGGAGGTTGCTGTCTTAATGTGAACGAAAGCAGTTCGATAATGAAAGTGAAAGGCTTGTTCTATAGTAGACGACTCAAAAACATTTTATGAAAGATCAGATTATGCAGAGTGCCATTTTATACAAACCCCAGGTGCAATAAATATTATTTTATTTTTCAAAAACCATAGTGACATCAACAGTAGTGCAAAGCGTACCCTAGTCCCAGGTACTACACTGTACATAAACTGCACGATACATTAAAAGCAAAAACCGTAGTTTATTAGCAAGAAGGGCTTAAAAACTTTCCTATCTTTTCGAAAATTTGGACCGCATTAAAAGTTATGGGAAAACGAGTCGGCCTATTACGATTTCTTACGTACCGGTTTGGACGTGACTGAAACGTTACGTAAAGACCGAAATTCTAATGCAGAAAGATGGCTTTGTTGGCTGTGGTGGTCTTGGTTTGCGTATTTGTGGCTGTGTTGCTGTTTTGCCAAAAGAAATATCGAAAAATTTCGGAGACAATGGAAAAATATCCAGGTCCAAAACATTACGCCGTTACACTTGGTATGATGGTTCCGTCTGACATCCGCACCATTACGTGGGGTATCAACCAATTTTGCTTGGAGTACGGCAGTCCAACTAGCCTCACCGTTTTGTTTGGACTTGTCCGGTACGTGTTTGTATTCAGTCCTCAACATGTCGAGGTAAAGACCAACGTTTAACTGAACCTTACCACTTATTTCCGATCATTCCTTAGGCCGTGCTAAAACACCTAATCAACATTCGCAAAGGCAGGACTTATGACTTCTTGCAGTGCTGGTTGGGCAAGGGATTACTGACCAAGTAAGTGGAATGCATTTTTACCGGTAAAAGTTAATGATAACAGTAATCCTTCAGCGATGGAGAAAGCTGGCATCAGAAACGAAAATTGTTAACTCCATCATTTCATTTTGAAATTCTCAGTCAGTTCACTGTCGTAATGAATGAACAGGCTAAAGTGTTGGTGGATCAGCTCTACCTCCAGCAACAAGAAAACTCCGAGTTCTTCGATATTTGTCCCTTCCTCAAGTTGTGCTCTCTTGACATCATTTGTGGTGCGTACGTACAGTATTCTTGTTCTTGTTGAAAGGAGGACTAAAGTTCATGGGGTTTCATTTCTTTTAATTCAATTACAATTAAATTATGAACCAAGTTTTAAATTTAAAAATGAATTAAACAGTTTTGCACTATTTTCTGCTACAATTAATTTTTAATTTTAACTGCTTTACAGAGACGTCGATGGGTCGCAGAATCAACGCCCAAAAGGTTAAGACGAGTCCGTACATAGAAAGTCTGTTGACGTTTGCTGAAACCGTAATAGACAGAGCGGTTCATCCCTGGGCTTGGTCAGACTTCATCTTCTACAATTTCTCGAAGGCCGGTAGTTCATTAAAACGGTCACTTAAAGTAATGCACCAATTTACGGCTCAGGTGTGAGATGTGTATTCATTCAGTACTTAACGGAAAAATCCGTAGACGTACTAACTAGGTGATTGAAGAACGGGAAAAGCAAACAAAAGCGTCAGTCAACCAAAAAATTGGTCACAAAAGACGTCTTACGTTTCTGGACTTGCTGTTGGAACTGAAAAACAAAGGACAAATGACGCACAACCAACTGAAGCAAGAAGTGGATACGTTTATGTTTGAGGTAAAAAGCGCAGTATGAGCCTTCTTATCAGTGCTATGTCAACTAAACTGGCGACCCCTTTTAAAAGCTTCACAAGCTAAACTACCTATGTATAAGCGGCAATGCGTCGCAGGACAATTTGTCGGCTGCATTTCCTGATTTTCTTCGCTGGCACCGCTTTCATTTTCTTCACCGTTTATCTGCAGACCCGAAAACCAACTGCCTTCTCTCCTCCATCTTCACCCACACCGCCTTTGCCCCGTTTGGTCGTACTAAGCGGCAATCCAGCCCAAGCCATAGCAAGAAAGAAGACAAAAATCGAATCAAAGCTTCAGAGAGGATGTAAATTACCTGAAACCAGAATCGACGAGCCAAGTCTCCAGCACTTACTGTACCAGCCACCGCCGCTTCGGTGCGGTTCCGAGCCAAATTGGGTGACTGTACGCGAGCGACGATTTGTTGTTGATCCGATTGTCGAATCTCACGGAGATGTAGCTTGTGAAGCTATGAGTATTAGAAGAGCAACCGATCAACAGAACTCACTCGGACCAAGCTTCAAGTTGATGCCAAAGACTGCCGTTGAAAGCGACTTCGTTTGTGTCAAATGCACTGCATCGGACGGGGCGTCTTTTCAGAATCAGTACGCTTCGGTAATTGCCAACCAGAAACAAAAAGAGAAATTGGAATGGGTTAGAAAGTCTAGTGACTGGACCGGACTCAATGTCTACCTTCTTTACTTTGGCTCACTCTCTCATGTAAATGCTAAGAGAAGTTTGCCTCAAACCTACGAGTTTCTACAGAAACAGTTGGGAATGATTTTTATGGACGCATACAACGCAATCGGAAACGCGCCTGAGGAAACAATTGTTCCACTTCTAACCGGCGACGTTGTGGACAATTTGCCATTGGTGCAGAATGATCTGGAGGAGGCCAACTTTTTGGATACCGCTTATCCGTTTATCTGGAAAGTACGTAGCATAGTGAGCAAAAATTTACATACAACACGTACTAACAAGATTTCAGGAATTCCAAAAAAGTGGGTATATTACTTTGTTGGCGGACGATACGGCAGAGGAAGGCGTGTTCAATTACAAGCTCAAAGGCTTCAAAGAACAGCCAACCGACCACTATTTTCGTCCATTCGCATTGGAAAGAGAAAGAATGACCAGAAATCGCTCTAATCCTTGCCAAGCCAACGATCCTATGCATACAGTAGTACTGGGTTATGTAGAAGACTTTTTCGACGCCTATCCAAGATCTTTGCCAAAACTTGCCATCGCATTTAACAGTCTCTTGTCTCGAAACGGTCTGAATCACATTGCAGCAGCTGATTTGGACATTTTGAGACATCTGAAAGAAATGCAACGGAAAGGTCATCTGAACAATACACTGCTGATTTTTACCTCTGACCATGGCTATGCCTCCCAGGAGGTTTTGAGTATTCAGCAGGGAAAAATTGAACATCGCCTTCCTGTTCTCGGACTGGCTGTGCCTGCTCGTTTTGCGTCAGTTCAAGGCGAGGAGGCGCTGGAAAATCTTAAACAAAACGTCGACAGACTAACTACACCGTTCGATCTTCATCGAACGCTTTTGGATGTGCTAAGATGGCCGATCACTTTGACCAAAGGCCATCTGCAGCAATCGGTCAGTCTTTTCAATGAAGTATCCCATGGCCGAACTTGTCAACACGCGAATATTGATTCTCAGTGGTGTGCGTGCTTTGAATGGCAGGAAATTGACGCTTCCAAATCGACGTGTCGTCTGCTGAGCCAAGCGATCGTTGAAGGAATCAACCGAGAAACTAAAGACTATCGATCGCAATGTGCCGAGCTTCAGTTTCATGAAGTCATCTCGTGTCAAAAATTGGCACCATATACAGCGTTTCTGCGAAGCTCACCTAAAAGTGATCTCAATCTAGCTCTCTACAAGTTGAAAGCTAGGGTGATGCCTGGCTCGGGAGTATTTTCGGTTTTTGCAGAACATCACTTGAGAACAAACCACCTGATTTTGGATCTAGATCTTGCCTCCCATGAAACAGATAAAAAACAATGGGCTCACTGTGCTGCTGATTCGGTTATTGCAAAATGGTGTTACTGTGTTGAATAAAATCAGTATAAAACAGAAAGAGTTTTAGGGCCACGACACAACGGCCGCCGGTCTAATGTTCTCGTGTTTCTGTCTCGCAGCTCATCCAGAAATCCAGGAACAAGTCCAACTTGAAGTGGACTCAGTGTTTAACGGTGCGATTACCATGATTTAGGGCCCACAATTTACTACAGGGTGTCTCAAAAAAAATGATCACATTTCTTTTTACTGCCATTTCCGCAAATTTTGACCAAATAGGCTGAAATTTGGACCATTGGTGCCAAAACTCGGGGAATTTTATGTGTTAAAGTTTGGTGCACTAGGCTTGACTCATTCACGAAAAAATTCAGAAAAAGTGAAATTTGGTAATTTCAATAGTGAAAGCCGGTCACCGAAAAAATGATCACATTTCTTTTTACTGCCAATTCCGCAAATTTTGACCAAATAGGCTGAAATTTGGACCATAGGTGCCAAAATTCGGGGAATTTTATGTGTTAAAGTTTGGTGCGCTAGGCTTGACTCATTCCCGAGAAATTTCGAAAAAAGTGAAATTTGGTAATTTCAATAGTGAAAGCCGGTCACCGAAAAACGTCACATTACATTATCGCCTAAACTCAATCGATAGCGTTGGAGTTCATGCGTCAACTTTTTACACACGAATTACCCTGAATTTCTGCGTTTACACTCCAAATTTCATGCGATTCCGACAGAAATTAGGAAAGATACAGTCAAAAGAAATGTTTCCATTTTTCGGTGACCGGCTTTCACTATTGAAATTACCAAATTTCACTTCTTTTGAAATTTCTCGGGAATGAGTCAAGCCTAGTGCACCAAACTTTAACACATAAAATTCCCCGAATATTCAAACCTATAATCCAAATTTCAGCCTATTTGATCAAAATTTGCGGAAATGGCAGTGAAAAGAAATGTGATCATTTTTTCGGTGATTTCACTATTGAAATTACCAAATTTCACTTTTTTTGAAATTTCTCGGGAATGAGTCAAGCCTAGTGCACCAAACTTTAACACATAAAATTCCCCGAATTTTGGCACCTATGGTCCAAATTTCAGCCTATTTGGTCAAAATTTGCGGAAATGGCAGTAAAAAGAAAAGTGATCATTTTTTTTGAGACACCCTGTAGTTACTTTCTCTAGTTTAGAAGAAAATTTCAACGGAATTCATGTAGAGCAACTGTTAAAGTTGGAGCTTTTGGAACGGTGCATAAAAGAGAGCCACCGACTCTATCCGCCGGTTCCAGTAGTCGAGAGAAGACTTGACGTTCCATTGAAGCTTGGTATTTTAGTTCAGCCTTTTACAACAGTAAAATTTTACGCTTTCCAGATGATAAATACACTGTCCCCGAGGGTAGCACAATAGCACTAAACTTTTTCATGTTACATCGCGACAAAGAGCACTTTCCGGATCCACAGAAATTCGATCCGAATAGATTTAATGCCGACCAAATTGCCAGACGTCATCCGTTCGCTTTTTGTCCATTTTCCGGCGGACTTCGCAACTGCATCGGTATGCGTGCCATCGGTCGGTCATAAGTTCTGTTGATTTGTCTCTTGTTTTAGGCCAAAAGTTCGCCCTAATGGAAGAAAAAGTGGTTCTGTCATACTTGCTACGCAATTTTACCTTAGAGACCGATTTAGATAGAGAAATCCAGCTTGCATACCAGTTTATTTTGCGGCCGTACAATGGCATTTTGATCAAGCTAACCCCAAGGAAATAACATCACCTATTTATTAGTATTAGCTGCGGTGGTGGTGGCGAAATTACCGACTTTACGAATTTGCATAAAACACGAAAAACTGCCAATAAACGTCGGCATTAATCACATAGTAGATTTCAAAGCTCGCTGTAATTGTCTTCGATAATTGGCACATGGGGCGAAATGGCAGCTTGCAGGGCTGCCAGGAAGAAATCGAAGTCGACCACAGAGAAGCCTTTCAGCGATCCTTCGCGAATCTCCAAAATAAAGTTAGTGTTTCGACCGTGTGCGCATTCTCGGCCGCAGTCGCAGGCCCACCAGGTGAGCGCACCTGCTTTGCAGCTGAAACACCAGGAAGAACTGGCCCAGCAACTGTTGGATCGCTGGCGATGCCAGAAAACCGCGCACACATCATCCAGCGGCACATCTCTGGCGCAGAGAAACGGAAACCAGTAGGTTTTGATTCGAATTGAATTGGTAGACAGACGCACAAAGCGATCTTCGTAGAGCGCCGTCGACCAATTTCTAACCGTCGTCGGGCTTCGCATTCCCGGCGCAAGTTGGCGCGCGAGCAGCGGAGACGAGCTGAAAAACGTAATGCAAGTATCAGAACAGATTCTTATTTCGATCAGTCAAAAATCTAAAAAAAGAGGGGGAGTTTTGAGTCAGCAAACCGGATTCTGAATGAACTTAGACACAATAGACGGTTCCTTTGACTAATACAATTCAAATGCCCGTATACCTACCTCTCCGGTTCTGGCTTCCGCTGCGGCCGTTCGTCAGAGACGGAAATAGGCTGCTGGCTTTGGATGATAAAGTTTGTCTGGTCCTTTTCACGCAAAGTATTCGACCAGTTCTCTGCACTGGCAGTTATTATATGCGTGGTGCGAGCAATTTTGACTATTTTTATTGCTCGCAGCAGCTGCAAATAAAGCCACTAGAATCGTGCCAGAGACTAATACGATTGGTAGGGCCGCGTAAAAGACACAAAGACGATCGACAGAACACGATACATCTTAACGTTTCGGCGCCGGGGCAAATGCAGGCTAGGCATCGATATACAGAACAGGCCCAACCTTGAGACACACACACACGACACGAAAGAGTATTAGTCTCCTCCGTAGTGACCTTCGAACGGCCGCACGCTCCGTTGACCGCTGCCCAGCTGGTAGCCCTGGGAAACCCAAACAGGACACAAAATCAATCAGTCAACATCATCAACGGCTATGAATTTATTTGTTTTCCTGCACCTTTCAGGTACAATACATAGACTAAACTAGAACGGGTCAAGTGATATGAAAATATCACATTCAGTTAACTGGAACCAGTAGCAACGGCAATATCATCATTAACTTAAAATGAACAGTCGGTACAATGGAACAATGACTTTCTTGCATGCCCACACACACTATGTACACACAGTAGTTTTGTACAGTCGATGATTCAGCCCAATCAACAGCCTCAAGAACGCAGCGACCAGAAAACCAAACAGCTGGCAAGAGACAATGACGTGTGGGTGAGGTTAAATCAGCTTACAAACCCCGCAGGGTTGAGTGTTAAGATCACAGGTGGAAGGGAAGTCCTGCAGATTTGACGTCACTTGGCGTAAGTCCTGACCAGGTCCAAGAAATTCAGCAGGGCAAGATGGAAGACCTCTGGGTTGTTGAGATAACAGGCATGACCGGCCCCAGGGATTTTCATCACTCGGCCATTGTAGAGATGTTTCAGATTGGATGCCGATAATATGCCCAGACTAGTGTCACGGTCGCCGTATACAATTAGAGTTGGCAGCTGAAATAGACCATCGATTAAGTGCGGCCTTGAGATTCTCGGTCCGATGACAAATGAACAAAGTTTAGTTGCCTTGTTTTTCTCGTACTCTTGCTGACTGTAATCGCCGGTAGCAACCGGTGCGATCGGTATGAATGCCCTGAGTTTGGAGGTGTGACGCATGAAAAACGGCATGGCATAGGAACCGCTCATCGACGGCGAGACCAACACCGGTCTGTCCATCTGTAAGGCGGTGATGAGAGCATCGAGCAGAGCTGGTTTCTCCTCCTGAGACAGCGAGTCGCCTCCTGTCTGACCGTAACCTGACGAAAGGGAGTGTCGCGTAGACAACTGAGAGTGATCGATCAAACTTTCCGCCCACCTGGCAAGTCAACGGCCACCGTTCTGTATCCGGCAGCTGCCAATGTTTCTAGGGTTTGTTTCTCGAGCCAGTTAGCCGAAGTGAAAGCTTGACCATGCAAGAGCAGTATCTCGCCTTTGGCGAAGTTGCCGCCTGGTGGCAGTGCCTCGCGGTAGTAAATCTTTTTCATACCCTCAAACAAACACATAGGCCAGAGTCTAATAGCATAGTTAGTCTTTTAAGAAAAAAACAGGTGTCGAGAAATTCACCTACCATAGTTTGCACTCTGTGTTCTTGTATCTGCACCGAGTCTCTCATCTTTAGCACGTTGTCGGGCACAGCGTTAGCGAGCAGATTGGCGCTTTTGAAGACGTTGTTTTCGACCTCCATCGTTGTTCGCTTCAACTTGGCTGTCTCTGAGGAGGAAGACGTCGACGTTTGCCAGAGACCGAAGATGACAGTAAAGGCGACGGCGCAGGCCAGCAAGCCGACTCGTGTGGAAGGAGAGAAAGGAGTGAACGAGGTAAGTCTGCGGTTGGTATAGCTGCTGCTGGGGTAGGTTTTAAAGGCCGATCTCATAAGCTGCAGCAAAGAAAGCTCTGTGTTCTAGCTAGGCCGCGGCAAAAACCCTTCCGGCAGCGGCCAATTAGAGTGCTAGTCCTAGGCAAAAACAGCGCAACTCTAACGAGCGCTGAATAAACTGGAGCTAATAAATTTAGGGCGCGTTTGCCTGTGCCAGGAAACGGCAAATCAGTCCCACGCGTCCGTGCTAATCAGCTTAGAGAGGAGGAAACGGTAGCAAGTAGCCCAATTATAGAGGCGCTAGCGGCGGGTGGTCGGACGCTAAATCTCGCGCTCATACTTTGAAGGCGCCATCAAAAAGCCCTAAAAACTGGCCAGTCGGTGCGAGTGTTTGGCAAGAGAGCGCCGGAAGCGAATCCCTACGGACAGGGCCGAACGTTGTCAAAGCAAATTGAGCATTAATATGTCAGTGACCGCAGTGTTGTGCCCTTTAATTTTATAGTACGATCGGTCAAGATAAGCGCAGCTAATGAGCAAATCCTGAGAGAAACATCAATCGTCCACCTGAACATGTCCCAGCCGCCATTACTCACTAACTACGTACGCCAGTGGCAGGAACAGAAAACACGCCAACACGCATAAACCAGAGCCAAAGTCGAAATGCTGTGTTGATAGGTAGCGTAAAATTTTAAACCAAACATGCTGTAGTCAACTGGGCGGCCGCAATAAAACCATCTACCGCAGCCTATCACATTACGCAAATTTGCCAAATAAGGCGGGTGGCCGGCCAGCCGACATATGGTAACTCGATCTCAGGAGAGATATAACTGCTCAAACATGTGCCGGACGTTGTACAGATGGTTCAGCACTTAAACGGAGGCTCGGCTTGTCACAATTGCCTCGGCAAATAAATAAGGCCACCATTATTCTGATGGAACGGCCAACAATGCAGCTAACTTAGTAGCAGGCTGGAAGGACGGCGGCGAAATTTGATGCGGCCGTTAGCATTACTGACGGAATAATTCTGGGCGCGGCACCCAAGAAAAGCTACAGCAGCGGCCAGCGGCACGCAAGATAAATCTATTTCTCGGTGCCCAAAGATGGTCGTATTTGGTCGCGCAGAGCTGGCCTTAATCCCTCCTTTAACAACCGACCCAGCCTCTGTCATAAAACCACTTGCACGCCTATCCTTGGCCTCAGAGTAACTGTACACAGAATCAATAAAAACAGCTTGACCAGACACAGACAGAGGCAACGGACGGACGGTGTTAATTTCATCTGGCGTCTGCTTCGGCTGGCAGACAGCTGTTTTTGAAAGCTGCGGAATGCGCTTTTTGTCGGCGCCGTACAAACGACGTGGCAGAGGAGAAAAAAGGCCCGGACTGGGGTGCGGCAATAATAAACACCAAAGTGCCGAGAGAAAAGGACAAGCGTGGCCACAGATAAAGGCCGGCAAAAGTTTAAAAACTGTCGAACGCACCGGGACGCTCGTTTATATTGTTAAAACTTGCCGGCGGCGGCAGCGCACATCTAGCAGCGACACTCTCCAGCTGGACGTGCAAACAAAATAAGGACATAATGGCTCTAGAGAGAGCCACTTTTCGCAACTTCTCACCGGAGTACATTCAGTTTGTTTTCCCAGCCTTTTTCTACTAATCAAACAGCAACTTACAGAGGGCCGTGTGTTGGCGGCGGCTTCCAGCATTCGAAAAGGCAAGCTGGCGCAGAAATCGAAGAAATAAAAAGTGCTTTGCTGACTGCTGCATAAAGGTGACAATAGACTGGCAAGCCAGTAATAATGGTAAGCAAGCGGGCTAATAGCAACATGCACGTGCTTTTAACACCTGAACTGCATAATAGACTAGATTTTTGGTATAAACCTTTACTACAGCACAAGTTTAAGGCACTATTTAAATCACAGCCAAAATTGCACTTCAAGCTCAAAAACCGAAAATCACAACGCGTAGACTAAGCTGGAAAGAAGTATAAAACCGGTCAAAGCACAGAGTTCAGGTAGTTGAGAAGAGCAGAATGAAAAGGGTCTGGCTGTTCCTGGAAGACCGCATGGCCTGCCTTCCTCACTACCACTCGTTTCAGGTGAGGCAACGGTTTCAGGTTCTGGTAGGGACCTTCACCAAGAGCGTAGTCGAACTCGCCGTGAATACATAGTGTTGGCACCTAGAGATCAGAATACTACACGGCGCACAGCAGGCACATTTGGCGAGCTAAGTCAGTAGTACCATTTTATAGTAGTTTGAGTCAGAGCAGAGCCTTATCACGCTTGTTTGGGCCGTTTGCATACACTTTGCAGTCAGACATTGGCTAGCATTTTGGCTAAGTGGTAAATTTCCGAATCCTAAGGGGGGCTGAGGGAATAGTAAGTTAAAGTCCGATTTTTTTACTAAATTCGTTTTCGCTAAAATAGGTTAAAATGAGCTATTTTGAGCCCATTTACACCTAATCTAGACATGCTTTTATCATAATCTTCTATGAAAAATTCTTCCTGAAAATTCCTGCGGGGGTAGCGGCGGCCTGGGGATAGGTCTGAGCGTGACGGGGGGTCAAACCCCTTCGCCCACGTCTGTTTGTAGTGCAAGCAGTCCGACAATTAATGCAGGCGTACCACAGCATTCTTAAAGGCTAAATCTCCATTGTTTTAAATTCTTCTAACAGATTAGGCATCATAACGAATGTTTTTATAAAACTTCTTTACTATTTCGGGTCATTCTCTCAGGATAAGAGATCTTTTATGTACGAACAAAAAAGGACATAAACATGTCTAAAATTCGACCTGTTGGATCCAATTTTTTGTTCATTCAAAAGGGTGGAATGGGGCAACACTGCGCAGGTTAGAATGTAATAAAAATTCACCTGAATTTGGCTGTATTGAGCAGGGCCGAACCGGTCACTGCCAACAGGTGCCACAGCAATGAAGGCACGGAACAGCTTGGGGTGCAGAACCAGCAATGGAATAGTGAAAGTGCCTCCCCACGATGCACCAACAATAACTGCTTTTTCTATGTGCGTGCTCTTCATGAAAGCTTGCACAAATTCCGCTTTCACTTCCTCGGACAAAGTACTTGTATCAGTGCGGCTCATTGGTGTCCCTGTAACATTCAGGCACTTAACGCCGTTTACGGTTCTGGCACCATATGGTAGCCCCACGTTCGGGGTATGTGCATACATGGGCCGGGGGGGGGGGGGTAAGGGGGCATACCCCTCCCCCTCGGTCGGCCATACCCCCCTCCCCCACCCTTCCCGGAGGGAGGAAATTTTCGCTTATTTAAGGCAAAATAGGCGTTTTTTGGCCTTTTTTCGGGGGAGGACCCCCCCCCCCCCGAGGTCTCAACCCCCCCACCCCCCTCCGGATTTTTCCGGCCCATGTATGGGTATGTGGTGGTACCATGGTACCGGCACCATATATGGTACCACTACTCATAGCCATGGGTACCGGTACCACATATTCTGACGGTACCATATATCATGCCAGTGGTGCCGGTATGATATAAGGTGCCACTAGCCTAGGTACCAGTACCATAAACAGCGTTAAGTGCCAGACTGTGTAAAAGAGAGAACAGAATATGTTCGCATACTTGCACTACAACAGCAGTAACAGTAATAATGCACCGATGTACATACTGTACAGCCATGGGCAAAGGGAGGGTGACCCCTCATGCTCTCACCTACACCCTAAGGCGGCCGTTACCTCCCTTTCTCAGGAATGTTTTTATAGAAAATTATGCTAAAAGTATGTCTAGATTGCGTAAATCAGTTCAACATAGCCTATTTTAACAAAAAAATAAGCCAAAACCTTGATTTTCATAAAAAATTTAAAAAGGATTTGCAAATTATACCATACCACCCCTCAGCCGAAATGCTAGCCCATGTCTCCAACGTACTGTGTAATAGAGTATATATACAAAACAGTACGCATTGTGTAAAGTTGAAAAGATATACCTGGTAAATCTGGAGCCACCACTCTGTATCCAGCAGCAGTAAGGATTTGTAGGGTGTCCTTCTCTTTCCAAACATCCGCAGTTCCGTCGGCATTGGAGGCCATGCCGTGCAGCAAAAGGAACGTTCCTTTGTGAGGTGACAGAGACGGAATTGCTTCCAAGTAATAGACTTTGAGAACCTGAAAGAAAGAAACAACAGACATTATTTACTTTACAGTGACTATAAAAGTCTGTTACACGGTAAGCATGAGCTCAAATTACTGTAGCTTACTTGCTGTATACCTTGATTTTGTTGTCAAAAATAGGACTTCACTATCCTCTAAACCTCCTGAGTAGGTATGCAACCGAATAGAAAAATACCGAACACCGAAGCGGATTTTCGGGACCGAATATTGATGATTCGCAGGCGCAATTGCAAAATATACTCTCGAACTAATATTTCTTGTTTTTGCTAGACTTTTTGATGCTAACAAAGCTGTAGAGTGACGTATTGTTTGAATGCTATAGATTTATCATGCCTAAACTAAAACAAGCCCTATACTGCCTGATTGTTCTTTACCGTCAGCCCTGCTGACAACAAGGACGAGTGCAAGATTTGCAAGCAAACAATTTCAAGAGGCGCGAGTCAGGCCACAAGTGCGCTGATTAATCATGTGAAGTCACAGCACAAAGACGCGTACAGAAAGTTGGAGGAAGGGAGCATCCAGTACTACTTTAAGCACCGAAGCTGGCAGATTAGGCATACAACTCACATTGGATGAATGGTTTGAAATGATAGGTGGGATTTTATACATAATTGGTACATAAAACAAACGCTTAGGTAAAGAAGTGGAAAGCTGACAAAGTAGTCTACTGGGAACTAGTGTTGTTAGGCTCTGTTTTTAAAAAAAAGGCTTTTTAAAAGGCGTTTGCCCACCCCCCCCCAACTTGGGCTCAAACCACCCCACCCACCCACCTGAAGCCGACTTTTGTTCCTGACCCCACCCACCAAAATCGCCGCGACGCCCCAAACCGGCAGGCTCACCCCCAAATTTTTGGATTTTGACTACCCCCAACCCATTTTTCCGGCCCATGTATGCATGTGAACATGAGCTTCAGCACGTTATAGAGCTTGTTAAAATTCCTTTTCCAGTAGTGCAGGGGTTACCTGAACGTGGTAAAGCTTGATTTGGGTCACGAAATCAGAGAGATAATCTTTTGGATTAGTTCGAATGCTCATGACCTATTTTGAAAACTATTTGGTTTTATTTGGTTCAGAAAATACAACAATTCACTATTCGGTATTTTTTTACACCATTTGCATTGCATCCCTAATCCATCCCATGTCTGTCGAGATCTAACCGCTAGATAAAAATAAATAAGCTGCCAAAGAGATCAACGCGAACAGCCACCCCGGACCCAGTAGAACGCGCACCTCTAGGTAGGTAAGGTACCTTTCCTAGATAGATATGCAGATAGGTACCTACCTTTCCGTCTACAGAAACTGAAGTGTGAGAGATCTTGGTTTGCACACTCTTTGATGCACTCTTAGCTTTGTCCAACAAACCAGTGTCAAACGTTTTCTCATCATCAACGGACATTGTAGTAGAGGTGCCGCTCGGCCTGAGAAAGAACCAATAAACGAAGCAGAGTAGTGCGCCAACGGCCACCGCTATTTCCGTACGACCCGTCATCACCAACAAGTCAATTAATAAGGCACACTTCAAACGAACAACGCAGAATGCATACCAGTAATCAAAGCAGAACGATTCCTTACTTAACTATAATATTATATTATTTAAAATAAATGAAAATGAGAAGTCAAAATGGCATGAGTATATGCGTACATTAGTGTTTCTAATGTAAATCATTGTTTGCCAATTTTCGTTTCAAACGGGCTAAAGTCCTGGGGTTGGATGATGATTGTTATATTTTTTATGCGTAATCGATAGCAAATTGTCATATCTACCCGCCTGTCCATGCGGAGATATATCCGTCTATGAGTTAGAATGCTACGATTGATTTGGTAAAGGCATGTCGAAATCGCGCATTTTTCTTTAATTCAATTTTTTTAATTTATGGTTCAAAAATCGGAAAGCGGAAATCTGCATCTAAGGTATGCCTACTCATACGGTAACATTAATTGCTATCGTTCAAAGATGATTGAGAAAGGATTCTGGATTCTTTTCATAATGATGATAATCGTTTGAAGCAAGCAAAAGTCTTGATGTTTGGACTCCAAAACTTACTTGTGCTTATTATGTAGCTTGGGCGGTTACCCAACTATCTGCACATGCGGCCTAATGCTTGTCTTAGCATATAAATTTTATAGCAAGTCTTCTATGTCGGATTCCGGGAAAAATTGGCCGAAAATCGATGAAATTGGGCGATATGACGAGAACACGAAATCTGAGGTAGCATACAATAATTAGTTATTGGTGTGTTGGCGCTCTGGTATGTAAAAAATAATTTAGAAGTCAAAGGCAGTTGTTTGATACCATACTCAGTTATCTTTATCAAAGATATACAATTTGGGTGCGCACCGATTTATGAGATCCGACCACAGGCAGAAAACGGGTGATCAGGAGAGATTGAATATAGGGCAAAAGGTAAAAAGCACCGTCGGGACCGTAGCACCGTAGCACCGTAGCACCGTCGGTCTCATCGGACCGTATTCCTGTTGTTCTCCTCTTCCGTTTTTAAACACCGTCTGCCGAAAATCGGCCATTTCCCCCCACTGGTTCGATGAGACCGACGGTGCTACGGTGATTTAGGGATACAACCGGATTTCGGTGTTGCTCGGTAGTATGAACCGAATAATTCGGCATTTTCATCTATTCGGTTTCGGTATTTTTGCTACCAAATAAAATAATTGTGTGAAACTCAATATTTTGCTGATTTTTAACGCACTTTGCCAGAACCTTCAGATTCCAAGTGTTCGGCATTATTCGGTTCCGAAAATCCTATTCGGTATTGTGTATTCGATTGAATCCCTAACGGTGCCCTACCCAGTAGCGTGCGTGCCCTGGGGAAAACGGATTCACCCACTACACTACAAAACTACACCCTTTCGGGCGGACCTAATAGCTGGAAAACATTCAGAGAAACCAATAGATTATGTACTAGAACTGTTAATTTTGTGCTAAGAACGCATTGAGTTTTTGTGGGCCAAAAATTTTTATTAACTTGTTTTGAAAAATTGTCAACCTTTTAAATCCTGTGTACGCCACTGCAACAGACGCTCTGAGTGATGTCTCGTCCTCTTCATCAACTGCGACTATCATTTCTGGCTGGACACAAACCGATAATAAAATTAACAGTCTACTATTCGGTACACCCTCCTTTTAATGCAAATGTTTTTAAACTCTTCGCGTTGTGTCCTGATATACCAAAGAATGGCCGACTTAATCAGTCAGCTACGGTTTATCGACTACAGCAAACACCACTAATAATGCAACGCATGTGGCTAAGGTGACAAGTTATCAAATGGAAGATTAGATCATGCGGAAAGAAACGAAATACAAGGCAACAGTACACACATCCGACTAACATAGTTGCGTCACTTTTGCATTCGCATTCAGTCTATTTGCACTAGTCGAACATGCACCAACCAGCTAGCCTATATTTATTATTTACATCAATCAGCACTGTACGTCTAGAAGACGAATCCAAATTGCTCGCTCAGGTGCCGTTTATGCTGTTCAGACGAGCGTACACATCATGTTCCACATTGATTCTGTCCAAACGAACGTACAGGTATCTAAGAATGTACTGTATGTACGCATACATGTAATAATCCTCAAAGGAAAGAAATGTAAAAAAGTTAAAATCCGATTTTTGTGTTACAGGGCACCTTACCTTTCGGGCAGACATGCGTACCGGGCGTGGATGATAAGTTTATAGCAGCAGTCAGGGCCAGAGTAACAGGCTTGCTGTCCGAATTTCGGCGGAATCCAGTGGCGCTCTTCATGCATCAACACAATATCTTCCGGTGGATTCAGCATGTCCACAAGTAGAATCACCCAGGTATACCAAAAATACCGAAACCGAATAGCTGAAAATACCGAATTATTCGGTTCATACTACCCAACACAGAAATTCGGTTGTATCCCTAAATCACCGTAGCACCGTCGGTCTCATCGAACCAGTGGGGGAAAATGGCCGCTTTTCGGCAGACGGCGTTTAAAAACGGAAGAGGAGAGCAACAGGAGTACGGTCCGATGAGACCGACGGTGCTACGGTGCTACGGTCCCGACGGTGCTTTTTACCTTTTGCCGAATATAGCATGCAGTAATTAGTTGTCGGTGTGGCAAGCAATAATCAGGAGATCGGGAGCAGTCGTCTGATGCTAGATTTGGTCGTGTTTATTATAATTTTACAATCGGAGTACAGTACCCATGCCAGTCAAAAAAGGTCCAGCGGCAAGTAATCGCCTACTAAGAACTTGGAAAATGGAAAATATGAAAAACACAAAATGCTTCCCAACAAGTTGGAAATTAGGAAAAAATGCACGTAACCTGCGAAAACCACCACCGGATGTTAATAATAATTACTAATTAGTATAGTAATTATTCGTGTCTTTTGATAAGAGTCTACATCATGTAGAATGTAGTATATGTTTTACTGCACTCTGCACACGCTTTGGCCTCCATTCGGCCCAGCCATTTGGCCTAAAATCTTGAGCACGGGCACGGATTCCAGCTTTATTATTGAAATTATTGAGTGAAGCAAGCAAAAAGCCAGTGGTGTTTAGGAATGCAAATGGTATCCGGTATTATTTGGTATTATTATGGTACCCCCACGTTCGAGGTCTGTGGTGGTACCATATATGGTACCGGTACCATATATGGTGACGGTACCATATAAGGTGCCGGTACCATATATGGTACCCCCACCTGCGCGTTTTTCCGGTACCGGTACCATATATGGTACCACTCCGTTCAGATTTCGTGCCATATATGGTAGTGGTACCATATATGGTACCGGTACCATATATGGTACCGTCACCATATATGGTACCGGCACCATATATGGTACCGGCACTCATGGCCATGGGTAGGGGTACCATATATGGTGCCGGTACCATATATGGTACCGGTACCATATATGGTGCCGGTACCATATATGGTACCGGTACCATATATAGTACCACCACAGTCGCCGAACGTGGGGGCACCATATATGGTACCGGTTCCATATAAGGTGACGGTACCATATATGGTACCACTACCCTCGGTACCGGTACCATATATGGTACCGGCACCTTATATGGTGTCGGTACCATAAACGGCGTTAAGTGCCTGACTGTGGTATCTCCCGATCAAAGTGGCCCATTGTTTAGGCGGTCTGTACCAAAGTGGTCCAAATGCAATTTCATATTGTTTCGGCTTCTGTAATGCTGTGAAGTGAAACAGAGTGTTCTTGAAGCACATACACCTGACCTGATGCAGAAAACCGAAGATTCGGATTAACCTACTAGAGCACAACCACTTTTAATGTACAAACGCGTTCTTTGTTGATTTCACAACGGTAACTCTTGCTGCTTACTGCCGTCTCTGCCCGCCGGGCCACAAGCAAACTCTATGGGGAAAAAGGTTTTATTAAGCAAAGACCACTTAGCACTGTTTAATCTACCCGTGACCAACTCAGTTCCAACCAAGCCTCTCCTCAACTGAAAGGCGTTCGAAACCGTGCCATATCTCTACTGTACTTAGGGTCGAAATTATTGCGAAACCGCATATTATTCAAAAACATTTTATGCATTACTAAGAAAGATCGTCTAGGCGTTATTGTATTCTTTATTTACTAAGGTCACAGATCACAGATTAGGCAAATCACAGAACAACATAACAACTCTCAACTTGTAACTGGCACGAAAACTAGAAGCTAACTAGATGCATTTTTACTACAGGAACGCTTCAAAAATCCAGCGTAAAGCATAGAATATATAGAATGAGGTGACACATGTACTACAGAAGAATCGTGACAGAAGAAAGAGCTAACTAATCAGACCAGTAATCCTACAACAAAAAATCAAGCAGATAAAGCTTATTTTTACCATAGTAGCTGCAGAATGCCGTAAATTGACGCCAAAGCGGCATGTCGTTCTAAAACGTTGATAAGTACAACATATATCGAGCCTGTAAATTTTCTTACTTGGGAAACAACAGCTACATTCTTGGATGAAGCAAGCACAGCGGCAAAGGCTAATACGAAAACGCCGCAGTCATAGCCATTGTTTTGCTTAGGACAGTCCTAAAGCAAACAACGTATTAATCAATCTGTTTTTCGGGGCTTACGTACCACTGCTATCTCGGTGTGCCAATTCTCGTCAGGTGCACCGGTGGCACCGTTTCTGTGGGCCACCTTGACACATGCCCTGAAGAAACGAAAAAGGAGATAATTAACAGGATTATAACTACACAATCCACTTACAGCAGCTTTGCCATTATGACCTCTGCTTCGTATTGATAGATTAGCTGTGTTATTTCTTTTTGTTCCCAAGGAACGCCGAATCCCGTCTTTGGACGACCACGGCCAAGACGTAGTGTTTCCGAGTAAATTTATTTTGAAATTAAATAACTATTAAGATGCATTTTGCGAGAAAGTCAGCTTTGGTGCCGAAGAGAGGGGGCAAGCAGGGCCATCTCACGGATCTGGCTGATATTTATATCTATTAAAATAGAGCACAGTCGAAGACCAACGGTGCATGCCCGGCCACCAGCAACCCCCTAGAACCGGAGCTACACCCCCTCAAAGTTGGGTCGGCAGCAATTTTCGGGCTCATTTTAATAGCTCTGACACCCTCCATTCAAACGATCACCCTTCATTCGTTTCTTAAGCAAGGATCTCGACTCGCATATGGTTTTGTAGCTGGTCCAATGGCCTTTCATTTTCTGGTACTCCCGTTTCCAGATCCTAGCTGGTTACCGAGATATTCGCCGAAAACTGCGAAATTTCCACAAAATGCCACTCCGTTTTTTTTCGAAAAATCTTTATAACTTTTTGTGCAAAGGCCCTGCCAAGCTAATGTTTTAACAAAAGTTAGGCATGAGTTGGCCAAACAAAATGAGCGCCCCAACGTGTGCGGTTCGGGGGGGCGGGGGGTGTTTTGGCCTCTCAAAGGTGTTCGAAAAAAATTTTTTTCTGCAAAGCTTAGTTGTTAGCATACTGTTATATGCAGTTTTGTGTGCTGAGTTCGAAAATGCATTCAGTTTAGCTAGATTCGCTCTGGATCGGGAGAAATTGGCGTCCAAAGTTGAGACCAACCCTTTTTCTTGACTGGCACTACTCGCTAGCATGACCATTAACCGCGGTGCAATGCAGTTTTTCTTACGTAGTTTTTGCTGCTGATTCCGAAAATAACTTTATTTTTGCTCTACGTTGCCTACTTTTGAAGATATCGGCATTTTTATGATTTGGGAAGAAAACGGCTGCACTTGCTATAACATGCTCGTTTGAAAGGTGGCTCAATTCAGTCGCATCTAGAGTACAGAGCCCTAAAAATTTATATCACCTAATGCAGTTTTTGCCGCTGATTACGAAAATGACATCTGTTTTTCAATCTGACTGCTCCTGAGCTACTTATGTAACTTTTATGCCCTGGTACTCAGACAATAAGTTATCTGTCAAATCTGGACATAATATGGTATCTATCTGGTGCAGTTTTCTCCGCTGATTCAGAATATTATCATATTTTTGCGCTACGGCCACTCTGTCGCAAGTTATGGACCACCAAAGTTTCATTAAGAAACATGCCGTGAGAAGCCGTAATCCTAAAATAAATGTTCAGCATTCATGCATTTCTGAAATGAACCTTTTGTCAGTCAATAGTGTACCCGACCTATTTTGACCCGCTGAGTTAAAAAATGGCGTTTGTTTTAATCTATAGTTACTCGTTTTGGAGATATATGAATATTAATGCAAATTTTGTTTGATCAGTAATATCTCAAAATTGAACAGCAGTAGAGAAAAACAAATGCCATATTTGAACTCAGCGGGTCAAAATAGGTCGGGTACACTATTGACTGACAAAAGGTTCATTTCAGAAATGCATGAATGCTGAACATTTATTTTAGGATTACAGCTTCTCATGGCATGTTTCTTAATGAAACTTTGAGGTCCATAACTTGCGACAGAGTGGCCGTAGCGCAAAAATATGATAATATTCTAAATCAGCGGAGAAAACTGCACCAGATAGATACCATATTATGTCCAGATTTGACAGATAACTTATTGTCTGAGTACCAGGGCATAAAAGTTACATAAGTAGCTCAGGAGCAGTCAGATTGAAAAACAGATGTCATTTTCGTAATCAGCGACAAAAACTGCATTAGGTGATATAAATTTTTATGGCTCTGTACTCTAGATGCGACTAAATTGAGCCACCTTTCAAACAAGCATGTTATAGCAAGTGCAGCCGTTTTCTTCCCAAATCATAAAAATGCCGATATCTTCAAAAGTAGGCAACGTAGAGCAAAAATAAAGTTATTTTCGGAATCAGCAGCAAAAACTACGTAAGAAAAACTGCATTGCACCGCGGTTAATGGTCATGCTAGCGAGTAGTGCCAGTCAAGAAAAAGGGTTGGTCTCAACTTTGGACGCCAATTTCTCCCGATCCAGAGCGAATCTAGCTAAACTGAATGCATTTTCGAACTGAGCACACAAAACTGCATATAACAGTATGCTAACAACTAAGCTTTGCAGAAAAAAATTTTTTTCGAACACCTTTGAGAGGCCAAAACACCCCCCTCCCCCCCCCCCTAACCGCACACTTTGGGGCGCTCATTTTGTTTGGCCAACTCATGCCTAACTTTTGTTAAAACATTAGCTTGGCAGGGCCTTTGCACAAAAAGTTATAAAGATTTTTCGAAAAAAAAACGGAGTGGCATTTTGTGGAAATTTCGCAGTTTTCGGCGAATATCTCGGTAACCAGCTACGATCTGGAAACCGGAGTACCAGAAAATGAAAGGCCATTGGACCAGCTACAAAACCATATGCGAGTCGAGATCCTTGCTTAAGAAACGAATGAAGGGTGATCGTTTGAATGGAGGGTG
The DNA here is from genome assembly GCA_030248155.1 of Sabatieria punctata. Taxonomy (NCBI): domain Eukaryota; kingdom Metazoa; phylum Nematoda; class Chromadorea; order Araeolaimida; family Comesomatidae; genus Sabatieria; species Sabatieria punctata. The sequence goes on from JASANB010003759.1 coordinate 35,422, forward strand.
TCAGAGCTATTAAAATGAGCCCGAAAATTGCTGCCGACCCAACTTTGAGGGGGTGTAGCTCCGGTTCTAGGGGGTTGCTGGTGGCCGGGCATGCACCGTTGGTCTTCGACTGTGCTCTATTTTAATAGATATAAATATCAGCCAGATCCGTGAGATGGCCCTGCTTGCCCCCTCAAAGCTGACTTTCTCGCAAAATGCATCTTAAATTGCTTGCTCAGCCTTCAGAAGAAAATAACTTGCTATTAATTTGCTTGGTGCCCAAATTCTTAAATTTAATTTGATACAAATTTGTTATTTGCTATGAATTAAATATAAATTTGCTAAAATCAATACTCAATTCCTGAGGAAACAGCTCAAAACCTGGGTCGTGTCAGTCCAAAATGAGTTGACCTTTCTTCAGATTGTAAGAAATGGTCTAAAAATTAGCATTTAATGAGTTGATATCTTTGCTATAGGTATGAACAAGGATATCTTTGGACTTGAACTTGTTGTTTTGTAGCCAGACTTTGGTTAGTGAAGCTGCCAAGCTAAGCAAATTTATATCAAATTCATATCAAATTTCTGGGCCAATTTTACGAAATTTAATATAATTTTAATTTGTTATTAAATTGCTATTTACTTGGTGATTTTGGCCAAAACAATTTAATTTTGTTATTTAATTTTAATTTGATCGGAAACACTACCAAGACATTGCATTTTAGATGATCAGCTAAATAAACTGGAACTACTTACAAATCTTCCCACAACAAAAAGTCTGAAAAACACGTCTGCACCAGCACACCGGAAGAATCAGTCAGGATTTCCAAAAATAAATGGAATTTTTGTTGTTTAGACGGTTTCACGCGTTGACAGACCGTAGAAGCGATCGCAAAATATCTAATGGGCCAGCTAAATTTTGTTCGATTTGCTAAATAAATCTACCGCCTGCTAAATAGCGCTAAATATTGATCCGGAGATCACCGGCCCGCACCCTCCGTTCACATACAGTATACAGGCAAAAAGTAAAAAGCACCGTGTAGACATCGCAGCACCGTTGGCCTCATCGGACCGCAGCCCTGTTTTTCTCCTCTTCCGTTTTTAAACACCGTTCGTCCATAAGCGGCCCTTTTATCCCCACGAGATCCGATAACGCCGAACGTGCTGCTAAAGATGCGCAGTCGCATTCAGGTGACTCTTAACTGTTTTTTGCCCTGTGTTTTCGTTTTTAGGCCCTGTATAGGTACGAAAGTCCTCTGCTGATACAGTCGACGCCCATTCCTTTACTTTTTTGTCAGCTTTTACTTTCTGATTAGTTTTAACCTAATACGTGATAGGTCAGAAATTGGTTATATAAATCGGTCATCGGTGTCCTAGCCAACAAATGAACCAAGCCTAGCCTAGCCTACTCTTCTCGTGTTCCGCCCTTTTTTAGTATGTTTGATTTAACTTCTTGATTCAGACACTGCAACTATAATAATGATGGAAAATTTATTATATTAAATTAATTATCTTTGAGAGCTTATTTCCGAAAATCCAAAGAAAGCCTTGCTAAAAACTGAAAACATGGGCGTTGGTAGTAGCTACTACTATTAGGCTTGCCACCTATTTATGGCCTAAACACTAAAAAACGGGCAAAAAACACTTAGGCATCACTCACTAAATACGGCCTCGAATTTTTGCAGCACAGTGGGGGGAAAGGCGGACGGTGTTTAAAAACGGAAGAGCAGAATTGACCGAATCAGTGCGGTGCGGTCCAAATGAGGCCGACGGTGCTACGCGGTGTCTACTACGGTGCTTTTTACTTTTTGCCCATTCCATTTATGGACCATATGCTTGTTGATAAGTTGGTGCTAAGTTCAGGTTAAGTATAGTAGTAGGGTAGGTATGTAGCCGGTCAATTGGCCCTCTAATATTGAATAGACCACTGGTCCAGTCGATCATCCACTAATCCAACTAACAACTACTGTAACTAATTAATTTGGGGATTGATGATGGTTATATCGGTAACGTAATACGGTATTATTTTCGGCAAACCCTAATCTGCACGAGCGGTGCGAGCAGTGCGAGCGTGCGAGCCGCACACATGTTCGCGTGCGAGCCGCAGCTGTTCGCGTGCGAGCCGCACCATACTGTATACCGAACGGCGCCGCAACGCTCCGGTAGTGCGCTAAATTCTCCCGATAGGCCCGAAAAATGAAAAAAAAGAATTGTTTCGTCTATGTATACGTGTCATTAATTAATCTGGCCAGAATTATTTATTTATTTAGGTATATTATAATTATAATAGCCACGGTTCCTACACCCACCTACTATCCTCTGCTGATATCGATGACTGTTTGCTTCTTCTTTTCCTTGCTTTTTCTTTCTTTATCTACCTACTTTTTTAGAAAAAAAATGCGACGTTGATTAGTTCATTTTTTCGCCTGTAGGGTAGCCTTAATAAATAAATAAGGATAGGTATCTCTTTAACGAAGAAGGCCATGCACGGCCCGGGTAAACAAATTGTTTTAAACAATTGCCACAATTTTCTATACAAAATTCTTCCGATAAGGGGTAGCTGGCAGTGGCCTGGGTGTAGGTAGGTCGGCCTGAGGTGCACAGACTTCTCTTCGCCCATGGCCGCTGTTACTTGTGTGAGCTTGCGATTGTTGCCTATTTTTAACGCTATTCTTTATTGGTTTGTGAGTTTCATGCATGTTTATCGATCCCCATGTGACCGAGCATGACTTCGCTACCAGACGACTCTCCTGTTGATGAAATTGCTGCTGCAATTGAAAGTGAAACGCATGAAACTGGTTAGCTTTTGTTAACGATTTTGTCAGAAAATTTCACAAAACCTTCCTTCCTTTTAAGTTATTGGAGTTATTGTTACTTATGCAGTTTATCGCTCGAAAACGCAATGAATCTTTATTTCATGTTAAAAATTGGTTTAAAATAGAAATTTGCGCTCAAATCCGTTTTAGTGGTTACCTCTTCGCCAGATTCAAACCCCTCTCCAAATGTGAAGCGGAGAAAGGCATCCAGCTCTGTGATCAATTTGGTTGAAGAGGATTATGTCTGCCGTTGTGGTGCAGATCCCAAGTGCATGGTGTACAAAGAATCTTTATCGAATGTAAAGGAAGCCGCTCAGATTATCAGAATTGCTGACCCCAGTCGTGTGTGTAACCAAGTGCCCTCCAACATTTGTGGCAGGTCGTGTGTTTACGTTATTGACCTGAAACACCTTGATCATCCTGACGACATCAGAAACGACTTGAACTATGGCTCTTGGGGTCGTTGTCACTCCTATAAGTCAGAATTCTGTGAGAAAAACGGAGAATTCCAGCAGTTGCTCAGTTATCGAAGATCTTTGGAGAAGTCGGGTAGCCTGAAGGCTACGATGCAAGTGCAGCTGAGTCGGTACGTTCATCCAGGTTCTCGCAATCAGCTCAGGAAAGATATCTATGTCGGTTATGATCTCCAGACAGGTTCCACTGGGGAACAACTGCAGTATGCCATTGTCGTCTACAAGTGGATGTGCGAACCATTTGACCTGGCCATTAGACCGCATGGCAATTGCAAACGTCCATCTGAACCATTTCAACCTACTACAGCCAGTGTCAAAGCGAAGATCAAACATCAAACCAACGTTCAGGCCCCCAGGAGAGTATTCGCTAATGTTCTGTCTACACTGGGTGGTTCCTTGAGTGCTAGAGGTGCAGGAGCACTTCCAAGGAACTCGAAACAAGTCCAGAATTTTGCTCAGCAAAACCCGACTGCGTTCCATGAAGGCAGACGAGGACCTGCATCTCACAGCGATTTTGACAAAGTCAACAAGTTGTGCGTAGAGGGTAAATTTGCTCGTTGCTTCGAAGATGGAATCACTGCTGGACCAAAGCCCTCTAAATTCGTTCGATGTTTTGCTGCCACTGAGCCAATGCTTGGCTTAGCAAAGCTTGCTTGCTTCGGAAAAGGAAAATTCACTGCTAGCAGGAGACCGTGTTACATCGACATGACTTACGAAGTTTCCGATGGGTACCTAACTGCAGTTGTCACTCGGCATCCCATGCTGACTCATGTGAAAACTGGCCGAGAGCCCCTCCTTCCAGTTTGCTTCTTGCTTTCTTCTAATCGAAAGACAGAAGATTACAAGTACCTCGCTGAGAAACTCAAGGTGAACTGGTTTTTTATTTTGTCTTATTATTCAGTTGTACTTCCTTTAACAGCCCTGAGCGGCACAACCCCTGTCAGTTTTCAATCGAAAAAATTGATTTTTGACTAAAATTTTGAGCTCATTGCTCATTTAACAAAAATGCTGTATCGTACTCATCCAGTTAATGTTTCGGACCTCCTTGCACGTGTCAATTGTTTAACCTCTCGATGGCACATTGATGCATATGTTTCTTCTTTGATTTCAGTATTACTGTGATGCTAAAGGCGAAGCGGTGCTGTCATTTGTCACAGATTCGGAGATCGCACTAGTGAACGGCCTGAAGGAGTGCTCGTTGTTTCAAGATCCAGCCATCCATATTCTGTGCGAGATTCATCTGGTTAATAACTGCAAGCAGGCCATGAAAGATCTTGGCATGAGCCCAGATTCAGCACAAGCCAAAAATTTTTTGGATGACATATTTGGCAAAGAGTGGCCCGTTAAAGGTAAAAATATCTAATTTGTATGGAATGAAAATGAACTATTATTTAGATGGAGGTGACGACAGTGACTGCCCTGGTCGTATGAGAAAGGGTGGATTAGTTGACTGCAACACGGAGGATCAATATGATGAACTTTTCATCGGTCTCAAAGATGCGTGGTTTCAGCGCCAAATTGCAGCTGGTAGGTGTTTGTTTTTCGTAATTTTGTTACATTGCAATTTTATGTACAAAAAATTTAGGCGGTGTCGATCCATATAAACAGATCATTCAAAGCTTTTGGGGTTGGCTAAGGGCTAACAAAGAGAAAGACTTGAAAGAGCATTACCTCAAACCACTTCGTCTTGTTGCTGGCTTTGGAAACCCGCCTGGACGAGTAACAAACAATGATGCTGAGTGTTTCAACCGTCTCATAAAGGATGCTCAAAGTGGGAAGAAACTGTCGTGGCAAGAGGTGCTGTTGTAAAGTATCTTTGCCACTGAATTTCGAGCCTTTTCGAATTTCGAATTTGGACGGCCCCTCACTGTTATAGGCTCCGTTCATCCTTGAATTGACGCCTCCTGAAGACATCTGTGTCACCCATTTCGAGCGTTTGGCTGTGCCCGGAGAGAACCGATATCAATCGAAAGAAACAAAGTTGCTTATCCATGCGCGTTTCGATTGTGTGCTTCAACGTTACCCGTACTTCCGGCTCGGATTGTTAGTCGTGCCTGACAGCTTGCGAAGTCATCCTCTGTTTACCGAAGTCCATAAAACTCATTTGGAGGAGCAGTTTGGACTTACTTTGTAAGTACGATTCATTAGTCCATGTTTTGTTGGTTGTCATGTAAACTGTGTTCTACTGCGTCTCGGTGCCTTCTACCATACATGTACTAGGGGGGTTTGGGGGGCCCCACCCCCCCCCCCCCCCTGCTGGAAAGGCCAAACCCCCCCCCCTCACCCCCCCCCCCGAGACAGGTTAAGGGACCCCTCCCCCCGACCAAAAAATACAAGTGGTGGTAGTGGCTCCAGTATTAACAAACTGGGTCAGAAATCACTAATTTTTAGCCTAAAATTCACTTGAAAAGCCTTTGGAAACCGAATTTGGCGTTTCCACTGCTGATATTTAAGAAAAATCGGTGTTTTTGGAAGCTCTTTTTGTCATTTTTTGCTTGTTTTTAGCTGAAAACGCTATTTGGCAGCTTAAAATAGCGATTTTTAGCGTCCTTACTGAAAAAAACGTGCTAAAAACGCATTTCTAGGCGTTTTGGAGCTTTTTGTCATTTGGGACCCCCCACCTGGGCGAAACCCCCCCCCCCTCGACCCCCCCACCTGAGGAAAACCCCCCCCCCCTACCCCCCTCCCCCCAGGTCGGCCCGGAGCTGTTACATGTATGCCTTCTACTGTGTCATAATCTTTTCCATTTCGTTCTCTTTCCTCGTCAGAAGCACGTGGTGTGCTTAAAGTTTTTGTTTACTTTCGTGCTGTGCTGTGCCGGTTTTTTGCCAAATTTTCATCTTTGTCTTTAACGATGCTTTACCAAGTGCTATGTGCAATTTCGACGGGTATTGTTGTCAACTTATATTTGGTCTAGTGTTCAAAGCACCGTAAAATTCTTATGGTAGGTTAAGATAACATAGATAGCTCGTGTAGTTGTTTTTTGTGTTAGTTTTGAACTTGTAAAGTACGTGATGCGTTATATTGCCAGAATCCTATAAAAGAGATGCTTTCTGCTCATCTTGATGTTATATTACAGTCAGGCGCTTAACGCCGTTTACGTTAACGCCATATATGGTGTCGGTACCATAAACGGCGTTAACTGCCTGACTGTATTAACTGAAAACATTGAACCATTACACGGCAAGTGACCGATATTGTTGTTGTTGCCGGTAACAATGGACGGCCCCTTCTTCAAGCCCGAAAAGTCGGGCGCCGACCCTTCTGTACCACTGGGTCTAAGTGTCGCACGGTCGAGATATGGGTGGCCCGGCTGCACATCAAACCATCAGCTCTAGGCATCATCAGTCGCAGATGGGCAAATTTCCTGCAGAAACCGTGGAAGGTTTAGTGCCGACAGTCCAATCGTGAGTCGGAGGCCAAACAACAACGTAGCCAACAGGAACACGGCTCGGCTACGTGCCCGGAATGAGGCGTTGCCATTTTGGGACTGGCCCCGTTCACCTGAGGCTCTTTATAGTCTACTCAGCATTGGTCCCAAAGGGTATGCTTTTAGCTGCTCCGAGGCGGTAACGTTGCAACCAGTGACAACCAGTTTCAATTGGTAAATCATGTTGACAAGACGGGAAAAGTTTAAGAATACAAAATTGGCTTTTAAGAATTCGTTAAACAAAAAGCTTTTAGAAGGTTGAGCGATTAAGAAGTGCATCAAAATTTAAATTTAGCGCACTACCGGAGCGTTGCGGCGCCGTTCGGTATACGGTATGGTGCGGCTCGCACGCGAACAGGTGCGGCTCGCACGCGAACAGGTGTGCGGCTCGCACGCGAAGGTATTAGGCCCATTCCCCCCCACTGGGCGCCGCCGCAGCCGGATTACGGTATGCGCTATCTGCTCTATAATAATTGGCAGAAAAAGCCGAATATCTCCTGATATACTGAACGCAGAAGCAAAGTGAAGCCAGATTTAGAATCCTCATCGATTGCGCTTCTTCCCAACTAACTTGCAGCCATGGATGTCGCTTTTGGACGGCACACGAGAAGAACTAAGCATGGGAAGCATGAATTAGCCTTAGCTAATCAGGGAAGCTCTAAAAAATCCAAAACCATTTTTATGATAATCAGCGGTATCGAATTGATAGGATCGGCTGGTTTCCCCGGGTTAAAGAAGCCCCAGTCGCTCAAACTGGCCATTGTGTGTTAAGGATAGCCGCAGAAAATCGATTATTACTCGAAATCGAAGGCATTAGGGAAAAAATGGGTCGCGGATTCGAGCTTAGCGGCCTCGGTTAGGCCTTGGTGCAAAGTTTCAGAGTTCAGCTACGAACGGCTTCAGTTTTGGGTCAGCCAATTTGACTAGCCAGAAAACCGGGGAAGGTTTCTAAAAACTCACACCCGACCTGTGCCACTATCTCTGCCAAATCAAATTGAGTTCAAGATTAAGTTTTAATAATTGAATCTAACTAGCTACTAAGGTATTTTCGGGCCCGCTGAACACAATGGTGCAATTCATTTTTCTCAACTCCTAACCAGTTTCGAGAAATTTTAAAAACAAGATCAATTTTGGCATACTGTAGTTTGGAATCCGCCTCAAATTGTACGTATCTCCTGCACCAATGGTCCGACAGTGCTGAACCATGCGGCAAAAGAAAGCCCACGACCTCCTCTCTTCAGCCATCAAACCGGCATGTTGGTGCGATGCTTGGTTCCCCTAGTACCGAAGATGGTAAGTGTTTAGTTCGGCCGAAAATTCCGTTAAAAATCGATTGCGAAGCCAATAACGTTTCCAGTAGCCATTGAAGAAGAGGCGAACTTAGTGCCGCTAAAAGCCCATGAAACAAGCTTTCATCTCGATCCACTTTCAGCTGTCCAGGTCCAATCGTTAAAGAGCAGCGAAGCTGGGAAAAGAGAGCGGTTTCTGAACTGACTAAATTTTTCCGTCATGATGAAAAAAATTTTTTTGCTTGCCTAATTTATGGGATAAAACAATTCTGCTCACCGAATAGAACATTACCAAAAAGTATATACAAACAAAGCAGCGAAAAAAATTATTTTAATAATCAGATTCTATATATAATTCACTGCAACGACAGGCTGGAACCGAGCCTGCACCTCTAACCACTAACCTTAAAAATCAAAATTAGCATACCTTGCACACAGCACATATTTAATACCGAGGTTTATCGAACACGGTTTACACACTGAAGAACTCTACATATCGAAATACAAAAGTAAACAGGCATAACTTTTATTATCTTTCATACAAAACGCCAGAATTTAGAGTGCATAAAATGAATTGCATCACACTTTCTTCTCAATTCTTAAATCTTTCACGAATCTTGATTGCTCTGGAACGATCGGGGCATCGATTTCAGCGATCCAACTCGATTGCAGACCTTGGAAGCACGAAACGCATCCGAAAAAACCGTGAATTTAGCAGCAAAGAGGAGGGATGTTTGCACTTGCAGGCAGGTATTCCGAAAATAATTGGCATGGCATACGGGGTATCGGTATTTATAAAAATTGCAACTGCTTGGAGATTTAAGCTGTTCTGTTTTAGTACTTTTACTACCACTTCTCCGTCAAGTCGTTTAAACTTCGCGCGCTTTGTATTGTTTCACATGCATGCAGCAATATTACAGTAACCGCCGCGGCAGCGCCGGATGGGGGGAATGGGCCGGTAATCGCACGCGAACAAGTGTGCGGCTCGCACGCTCGCACTGCTCGCACCGCTCGTGCAGATTAGGGTTTGCCTTATTTTCTACTGTACGCTATTTATCCGTAGAGTTCGTTTTGTTTTCTAGAACTCTATTCTATGCAAGGTTGCCAGGTTTCAAAGGTTTCACTCCTACAGACTAGAAATGGCAATTCGGTTTCTTCGAGCCGTTCGAGCCGTTCGCACCGGCAGGTAACGCTGTGGGCGCTGAATTTTGTGCAATTGGCAGAACGTTTTTAGGCTGTGATTTTCTTCAATATGCTTTGTGCTTTCACTCACATCTCTTCTGGCCAACTCCGAATCGCCATGCCGGAATACTATCCCGAGAATCGGCCGATTCAGGTGTGGAAATTGGTAAAACTGACGATATTCCTTCCGATTGCATCGATTTCAACTCTTCAAGCTATGATACTTGTTCAATGTGCTTCGTGCTTTCACTCACAGCTCTTCTGGCCAACTCCGAATCGCCATGCCGAAATACTATCCCGAGAATCGGCCGATTCACTTGTGGAAATCAATTAAACTGTGGATTTTCCCTCAGATTGCAACGATTTCAACTCGTCAAGCTGCCAATGTGCTTTGTACTTTCACTCACATCTCTACTGGCCAATTCGGAATCGCCTTGCCGAAATACTATCCAGAGAATCGGCCGATTCAGGTGTGGAAATTGGCAAAACTGACGATTTTCCTTCCGATTGCATCGATTTCAACTCTTCAAGCTATGATACTTGTTCAATGTGCTTTGCGCTTTCACTCACATCTCTTCTGGCCAACTCCGAATCGCCATGCCGAAATACTATCCCGAGAATCGGCCGATTCAGTTTGGAAATCAATTAAACTGTCGATTTTTATTTAGATTGCAACGATTTCAGCTGTGGTGCTTCTTCGATACACCTGAGCATCCTGTCCAACCACATGTACCAGTCAGCTCCGATTCACTAAACCGAGCACCATCTGGGAGAGAATCGGCCGATTCGGTTTTGTTTGTTTCGTTTTGGTTTTTAGTTCCACTGTCCTTTCGAACAGCTCAGGACAGCCCGCGCTCTTTTCAGAGCCTTTCAATTGGGCAACCCTGCCCCTTCCTGCTATTCGGTCCTTGGAGCAACGGCAGCCCCAGTTCGGTTCCCATTTACCTGCTACCGTCACTGGCTTTCGGCGGCCCGGGTTGGGCTTTGCGTCGGCTACTTCCAGTCGCTTCGACCGGTTTTGAACGCACAAACAACCTCTCTCACATATGCCGGAGCCGAAGTGACACACGGGATAGCGTAAACTACCCATGACCAAGACGTGACTCGGTTGTGGAAAACGCCGAAACTGACGATTTTCCTTCAAATTGCCCATTTCTTCAATACTTCCGCCCTGTAATTTTCAGGATGCCTTTTGCACCCTGCATTCTTCCGCGTGCTTGCTTTGCCCCCAAAATATACCCCTTTAAAATTTGTACCCCCAAAAATTCTTACCCCCATATTTTTGGTCCGAAATTTTTTGCGCCTTGTATTTTGGCACACCCCGGACCCCCTGTTGCATCTACGAAAAATACAGAGAGCAAAACACTTCGGACTAAAAAATGGGGGTAAGAAATTTAGGGGGGGAGCAAATTTGGGGGGGGCAAATAAAGCATCCTGAATAATACAGGGCGCAAAAAATTCAGGGAGAGAAACCATTTCGGGTGTACAAATTCTGGGGGTACAGATTTAGAGGTACAGATTTTAGGGGGTACATTCTGTATTTTAGGGGGTAAACTAAGCTGGTAAACCGCAAAATACAGGGCAGAGAGAGTGTATCGAGGAAATATGGGCAATCTGAACGAAAATCGTCAGTTTTAAATTTCACAACCGAATCGGCCGATTCTCGGGATAATATTTCGGTATGGCGATTCGGAGTTGGCCAGAAGAGATGTGAGTGAAAACAACAAAGCACATTGAAGAAGCATCACAACTTGAAGAGCTGAAATCGTTGCAATCTGAAAGGAAATCGACAATTTAATTGATTTCCTAACTGAATCGGCCGATTCTCGGGATAGTATTTCGGCATGGCGATTCGGAGTTGGCCAGAAGAGATGTGAGTGAAAGCACAAAGCACATTGAACAAGTATCATAGCTTGAAGAGTTGAAATCGATGCAATCGGAAGGAATATCGTCAGTTTTACCAATTTCCACACCTGAATCGGCCGATTCTCCGGATAGTATTTCGGCAAGGCGATTCCGAATTGGCCAGTAGAGATGTGAGTGAAAGCACAAAGCACATTGACAGCTTGAAGAGTTGAAATCGTTGCAATCTGAGGGAAAATCCACAGTTTGATTGATTTCCACAAGTGAATCGGCCGATTCTCGGGATAGTATTTCGGCATGGCGATTCGGAGTTGGCCAGAAGAGCTGTGAGTGAACGCACAAAGCATATTGAAGAAAATCACAGCCTAAAAACGTTCTGCCAATTGCACAAAATTCAGCGCCCACAGCGTTACCTGCCGGTGCGAACGGCTCGAACGGCTCGAAGAAACCGAATTGCCACTAGAAATACCCCCAAAAAGTCCTAGAGAATAGAAACCGCTAAAAATTATAAAAAATCATAGAAAAAACTCCTAAATAATAAAAGCACTGAAATAAGTTGACACACGAATTTCCTCGATACAATTTGATTTGCCAAACAGTTTACTGCCACTGTAACTGCAAAAAGGCTTGAAAATGCTTCGAAATCGTTCTATCTCATCGAATAGGTCCCAACAACTAAAGTTGATGCATGCGAAAAAGGGCATCCATCTTCATGATTACTATCCTATCCATCAAGTTTTACATAACTGCATTCAGGGCAATGGTAATAGGTATCACTGGCATAAAGCTACAAGGTGTCCTAAAAATGACAACATTTCTTTTTGCTGCTATTTTCGCAAATTTTGACCAAATTGTCTGAAATTTGAAACATAAGTGCCATAATAGTGGGAATTTTGAGTGTTAAAGTTTGGTGCATCAGGATTGACCCAATCCTGAGAATTTCAACAATATATGAAATTGAGAAATTTCAAATAAATGTGGAAACAGCATCAAAAAACGGAAACTTTTCTTTTTGCTGTATCTTCTTTGATTTTTGTCGGAATTGGATGAAATTTTGAATATAAGCGCAGAATATCGGGTCGGTAGAAGCAGTGTATTGACTCAAACGGAGTCCTACTGGATGGTGTTCTTATTCCTTAGTTCTTAGAGTTTGCACGTTCTTCATTTTGCTGCAGTTAAAACGCTGATTTTCTTCAGTTTCCAAGTACTAACGACATGAACTTATTAATGCTTTTGACTTTTGACCCACACGATATCTGCGCATATATTAAAAATTTCATCCAATTCCGACAAAAATTAAAGAAGATACAGCAAACAGAAAAGTTTCGTTTTTGATGCTGTTTCTATATTTAATTGAAATTTCACATATTGTTGAATTTCTCAGGATTGGGTCAATCCTGATGTACCAAATAAAATTCCCACTATTTTGGCACTTATGTTTCAAATTTCAGACAATTTGGTCAAAATTTTCGAAAATGGCAACAAAAAGAAATGTTGTCATTATTTTTGGGACATCCTGTAGTTGAATCGTTATTTTACGTTTAACTGTATGAGAGCAGAAGAAAGAGTTTCTCCACGCCACGCCCAGGTAGCAAGAGAAAAAAGTCAAGTATGGTATGAGTTAAGCAATGGCGATTTTTAATCTAACTCTAATATTCGTTTGCTGAACCTATAGGGTAAGCCGGGGTAATTCGGCACACCATTTTCAGTTTTTCAAAAATATCTCGGCCCAACTTAGCAGCAGTAACCTGATTTTCGGTCCGGAATTTTTCAATTTTTCTTAGTTACACTGTGCAAAAGGTTTGAAGCCATTCCGACCATTCTACAACGAATGGCGAGCGATTCCTTTTCGATTTTATTCATGTGCCGAATTACCCCACCGGTGTGGCAATTCGGCACAACGCGGAAAATTTGGTTTTGAAGCCTAACAGCCCCATCTTAAGGAATGTTACGATTAGAGCCACTTCATCTGAGTCTGTAGTACAATTTTTGCCAGCATTGTACAGTTGTAGTGGCTTTTACAGCTTTCTAAACGTTGAGATAATATGATCCCCACATAAGTTGGTTTTTTCTACTTGGCAATCGAAAAAGGCAGAGCTCTAGCGTTATACTTTCATGGAGCTCTTGTTTGAAGGTTTCTAGCTTTTGCTTCAAGCAGAAAACCTACTTTGTATGTGTAACAGTGGTTGAATTAATGCATAATTTGCATACACACAAACATATGCTAAATCGGGCCTCCGTGTAAAAAATGTCAATGTTTTCATTCTATTAACACTGCTAAAGGCTTACGCACCAAGAAAATAAGCAATTTGCAGTTGATTAACAATTTTTGATTAATTAATTAAAATTATTAATTAGTTAATTAATTAACGTAAAATAACTGGTTACTGTGTAAATCAGCATGGTGATGCTTAAAATACATAAACTAAGCAAAAATAACCGTTTTTGAACGAAAGTTTTGAAAAAAACCGATTTTTTGCGGGAAAACTGACTTCAACTACCGTAATCAACAGCTTTTCCATTCCAAAATGATGCGAAAACCTGCGTGTCTACTTGTGCCATTTTTGCCCCCGAAAGCGGGTCGTCGGTTCTCAAAAACTACTGCACCGATTTTAGTGAAATTTTCAGTGAATAATATTTGAAGGAAACCAACCTAATTGCAGATTTTTAATCCGTCCGAGCTAATGTAGTTTTAGGTTTATTCAGCTTCAAAAATCGGATTTTTTGAGTTGGTGTCAAACAATGACCTGTAGCTCACGATTGATTAAGCAGATAGAGTTAATATTTTATACATTATATCAGCACACAATACGCATTATATAACTGCATTAACCGTTCATCTAGCTGCATTCGTTCGAACGCAATTATCCAATAAAAAATTTTGTGCCGAATTCCCCCCCCCTGTGCCGAATTACCCCGGCCTACCCTAATTGCAATGTTTTGAGTTGTAAAAAAATTTTTAAGACCAAAAAAGCTTTTTTATGATAATTTTTTAAACCTTTTTCCATGCATGAAATGTAGGATGATGCTTGTAGGAGATGCAAGGATGCATCACAAGCAACTTTAAATACAAAAGCTGATACTTTGGTTCAAACATGGGAAGAAGAAACTAAAAAAACAAACTAGCTGAGTGTTATTGTTTGGTGAGAACAGTTTCAGATCGACCAGCAGTATGACACGTCTGAAGGTGCTGTCGCGTAGTGCAGTCTTTAGTTGGAGTCCGAAGAGCGCGGGTGCTCCTTGTCTGGCAGCCGGCACCACAGCTCAACAATTTGATGCATCGTTCAGTAGCGCTGCCTCCTTAGATTTGTGTCTGCTGAGTGACCTCACCGACCCTTCGCTTGATTTGAAGCCTACCAAGTCATTGGACGTGGAGCACCGGTTAGCAAACCTTCTTCCTTCCATCCCTACAATTTTTTATTGTTCAGCTTTCATCGGTTGATCTGGTCCGATTACGCGCAGTCTGGTGGCTCTCCGAATGGTCTCTTGATCGGAGGCTGCGACAACGGAATTGTTTGCATTTTCGATGCCAGAAAGGCGGTGAATGGGGAAGCAGATTGTAAAATCTCACAGACGCAGAGTCATTCTGGACATGTACAGGCGCTGGACTGTAACCCACTGCAGAAGAAGCTACTGGCTTCTGCAGCTGGCGCCTCTGAGGTTTTCGTTTGGGATCTCAACCAGCCAACCACCGCCATGCAACCGGGACCCAAGCAGCAGGTGCGTCAAAAAGTGGAAAAGAAACCGTCTTACAGTCAGGCACATAACGCCATTTATGGTACCGACACCATACTATGACCATAATATATATATGTTATATGGTGCAGGTACTACATTATGGTACCGGTACCTAGGGTAGTGGTGCCATTATGGTACCCCCACGTTCAGCGACTGTGGTGGTACCACTATAAATGGTACCGGCACAATATATGGTACCCCTACCCATGACCATGGGTGCCGGTACCATATATGGTACGAAATCTGAACAGAGTGGTACCTATATGGTAATGGTGCCACCGCAGGCCTCGAACGTGGGGGTGCCATATGGTACCACTAACCTACGTACCGGTACCATATATGGTGTCGGTACCATAAACGGCGTTCAGTGCCTGACTGCCTCAGTTGACCAGTCAAACCGCCGCCTGTTTCAGCCGTTCGATCAGGTGGTTTGTGTGCAGTGGAACCGCAAAGTCGAGCATATCCTAGCGTCGCTTACTGCCGGCCGCTCTCTGGTTTGGGATTTGCGCAAGAACGATGGACCGATCCTAACCTTAGGGGACTTGGGCACTCGTGTATGTCGGGCGATTTGCTGCTGTTGCCACCGTAAATGGTGTCACCTTTTAGGTGCAGTGGAAGGATTTGTGTTGGCATCCGGAACAGCCGACTTCTCTCTGCTTGGCTTCCGAAGACGACAACTACCCGGTTGTTCAGTTTTGGGATGTTAGATATGCCAACACTCCTGTGCGACAGATGGAAGGACACACCAAGTACGTAGTCAGTCCTGTGCTGCCAACCACTTTGGCCTGTTATTTTGTCCGACGTAATGTACTTGTTTTGGTTCGCACCTCTTAGAAAGCTATACGTTAGTTTGGACGAAGTTTACCGACAAATCATAGTACCGTCAACTGCGGCTGCTTTGGACACTCGTTTCTTTTGCGGCTGACTAGTCAACAAGTAAAAATTGACAGCTTTAGTTTTAAATGTTAAATGATACTTAAAATGAAAGACAACGCAAAAAGCTACACCAAAGCTGTTTAATTTACTTATTGTCTGATTAGCCCTAAAAGAAACGAGTGTCCAAAGTAGCCTCTTGACGGCACTACATAATGAGGGGAATACCGGTACGGGAAAGATCATACTACGATCCGATTTGCGGGGGCCTTACGGTCTGCGATCAGACTCGTGGTCTATTTCGCAACCCCCCCCCCTGAGTCGTCATCTCGTACGTTATCATTCTTCCACTGCCAGCCACTCCAAGCCATGGTCCTCCTAACAGCTCCCGACGGCCGCCGATGTCCCATATGTCAGAGGGCTCCCGGCAAAGCTGGTTTCTCAGACAGCTTCTGACATCGTAGATCTTCTTCTCCAACGCGACATGCCTTGTGGAGCGGCTTCGGTGCAACGGCAGTTCCAGTCGGTTCCCATTTTACCTACTCGCTCTCACCAGTTTTCGGTGGTCTGGGTGGAGTTTTTTACGCCGATGACCAACTCTCTGCGGCAAAAAACTTGCCGCGCCGAGGGGATGAGCGCACGATGTCGCGCAGAGTGGCTATGCGGCCTAAACCACTCACCAACTGTGCCGGCAAGATCATACTACATGTAATTAACAGGTCATCCGCCGAAGGAGGAGGGGTTGGGCACTAAAAAGGCTCAAAAATAGAAAAAATCGCAATTTTTCGGTCAAAAATCGCTAATTTGGGCTCAAATACGGCTAAAAGTTCTATTTTACAGGCGATTTTAGCAATTTTAGTGTCTGAAGTTGTAAAAAAATCGAAAAAAATTGCTAAAAAAGCTACTTGCCAGAAAATCGTGGGCAGACCCTCGACCCCTGTTACATGTACGGAAAAGATTGTAGTAACGTTGCAGAGGCGTTTTGTCCATGGATTGGTGCGAAGCAGACCCGGACTTGCTCGTCACCTGTGCCAAAGACATGAAACTGTATTTGTGGAACCCGAACACAGGTCAGCACCTGGCCGAAATTCCGTATGCCGCTCGCAGCTGGCCTCATCAGGTTTCCTGGTGTCCGGCCAACCCAAACCTGATCGGTTGCGGCTCGTTTGATGGTCGAGTCACCATTTACTCTCTCACCGGAGGCACTGAAAGCTCAACAGATTCTACTGCGTCGCCTTTAGCTAGTCCCAAGGTGCAGCCGGTTTGCCGAGTGACGTCTGTCTGTCTGTCTGTCTGTCTGTCTGTCTGTCTGTCTGTCTGTCTGTCTGTCTGTCTGTCTGTCTGTCTGTCTGTCTGTCTGTCTGTGACTGACTGACGTTAAGACGAGTTTGCTTTAGTTGGCCGACTCGTTTCCGGGTGCTGATTTCAGTTCAGCCTTGCAACTGTCCAAGCAGGCAGTTTCTCAGCAAAAGTCGTTGCCTGCCGCTCAGCCGGTACATCTGCCGCAAGTGCCCCGATGGCTGCGACCGGGTCCTTGTTGCGGCAGATTCGGCTTTGGCGGTCGTCTAATTACCTTCGGCAAGCCGGACGACTTGGAGATTCAGCAAGGAGAAGTAGCTGCTCGTACTTTTGATATTAGTCAGGTCAGCCTTTTTTGGTGATTACTTGCTAAGGACAGTTGGGAGAATACACGTAACAGACCCGGCCCGGCATGGGGGTCGAGGGGGGTTCGCCCAGAGGGGGTCCAAAATTTCAAAAAGCTCCAGAACGCCTGGAAATGCGTTTTTAGCACGTTTTTTCAGTGACGACGCTAAAAATCGCTATTTTAAGCTGCCAAATAGCGTTTTAGAGCTAAAAACAAGCAGAAACTGACAAAAAGGCTTCCAAAAATCCCCGATTTCTCTTAAATATCAGCAGTGACTTACTTTTGACTTATTTCTCTTGCCACTGGGGCGTGGCGTGGAGGATAGCAGTGGAAACGCCAAATTCGGTTTCCACTGGAACGGTTTTAAAGCGAATTTTAACCTAAAAATTAGGGATTTCTGAGTCAGTTTGTTAGTACTGGAGTCACTACTGGTACTTGTATTTTTCGGTCGGGGTGAGGGGGTTTGGCCTTTGTAGCTAGAGGGTAACCCCAAACCCCCTTAGTGCATCTATGGTTGGGAGGTTTAGGTCGTAACTGATCAAGTTCTCTGTCGCCGTAATGCTGAGCTGCAAGCGGCGCTTGAGTCGAACGATATGTCAGAGTTCTGTGCACAACGCGCCAACGGTAGCAAAACAGAGCCAGAGGCGATGGTCTGGCGTTTCCTGGCGGTGCATTGCAACGGTTCCAGCAGATCTGAATTCGCCAGAGCTCTAGAAAGCGGTAAATTGTTGTCGTTTCTGCGTTTGACATTTGCACAGCTTGTTACAGAGGACATGTACACGTCGTTTTTGGACAATGCGCTTGGTCCGAAAATTGGGTGGCAGATAGGTGCGGCGGCGGCGCAAGAAGATGCGGGTGAGGCCGAGACTGACACAGAGTCGATCGTTGGCGAGTTGGGAGAGGTGAATCTTTGACAACTGATACAGTCAGGCTCTTAACGCCGTTTATGGTACCGGTACTTAGGCTAGTGGCACCATTTAAGGTGCCCCCACGTTCGGCCACTGTGGTGATACCATATAAGGTGCCGGTAGAATATGGTACCGGTCTGTTCAGACTTCGTACCATATGGTACCGGCACCCATGGCTATGGGAAGGATTGATTGATTGAAACAGTTTATTAACGAAGAAACAGGGCGACAGTCGCCCTTTCGGGCCCTTTAATCTGACAACCCCTGTATGGGTAGGAGTATCTCAAACCCATGGCCATGGGTAGGAGTACCATTTATTGTACCGCCACAATCCCGAACATAGGGGTACCATTATATGGTGACGACCATATGGTGACGGCCACTAGCCTAGGTACCATAAACGGCGTTAAGTGCCAGACTGTGATAATATGGATTAGCTTTCTTGTTGCAGAGCGGAGCTTCGCTCATGTCAGAGTTTGGAACCAGCCATGCACCTCTGGTGCTGCCGTCTGACCCCAATTGTAAGACTGATTTTAAACGTTTGTCTTTGTTTTATAGGTTTTTATAAATGATTTTTTTCTATTCGAAACTTCCTATTGTCGTCTATTTTATGTTTGTCCTTCAGCCGAAGGAGGAGGTTTACTGATAAAATTAATGTATGTTTCTGCAACGTGCCCCAAAATTAAGAAGAATGACATTAGACACTGTTTTATTTCTATTTTCAGCTTGGGACACGCTGATAACGAGAGCAATTATAAGCGGAAACACGCCTGCCGCCGTAGAATTATGCATCAGAAAGAAAATGTGGGTGGAAGCATTTCAGGTATGTGGCTCGTTTCAGTCGTGTTTTGGTGAGAACACAAGCTAAGAAATGCACAAAAATAGTAGTCTGCAGCTTGGCACAAGCGTGTTGTTATAGTAAAGCGTTTGTTTCAATCAAAGTAAACTGTCTATTATAAATAAAAGCGTTCCCTGCTTTAGCTGGCGCTCTCTGGCACTGATCTGTTGTTTCGAAAAGTGCAGCAGTTGTACGTGAATGAAATGGCTCAAAGTGGACAAATGACGAGTCGTTTGATCGGCATGCTGACTGCTGGCAGCTGGACGCACTTAGTAGAGATATGTGAGCTCAGATTCTGGAAAGAGCTCTTGCTGCTTATGCTCAGGTATCTTTAATGTTTGTTTTCAACCGCTAGAATTCTTTAGCTTTTTAGAACAGCTATTTTATTTTATTATCAGCTGGTAAAATGACAACATAAAAGCAAGTATTGCTTCTAAAATTACTGTCTGACCAGGGGCATATACCACTCTTGAGTAAGGCCAGCCTTGTTTCTTCCCTCCACGTTGAACGGAGCTCTAATTTTGCCGGCAAAACGTTCACCAACTATTTGCTGGAACTTCTCAATCGCTTCCTGCTCGCTGAGCTTGGCTCGTTGGCAGAGGTAGAGGAACCAGCGCTTTCCAGACTGAACGTGTGTGATTTCGTCTGGGTAAATCTGACCCTCGATCATCTCCGCTGATTTCTGAAAGAAATAGTTTAACTGAGAATCGATTGATTGGCGTCAGAGAGTGACTGTCTCAAAAAACCAACCAAATCTCCGCATTTCTTGAAGTTACGCAGCGTAACCGGGTTTCGGTCCAGTCCGTGAGCTTCGTGCACCATGTGGACGATTGAAAACCGCGCCATCGCATCGTCCGCCGTATTCTTTGCACTTTCCCACAGTCCTGTAACCTCTTAATAACGTTTCATGTCACAGGTCACCCGCCGATGCGTTTGGGGTCTGAGCCCAAATTTTAGGTACCGGAGATTTCCACTTAGTATCCCACCGCACTTAATAACCCACTGGGATATTACATGGATCCTTGTTCCGCTTTATATCCCATGAGATATTACTTGGCGGCAATGTTTATGTCAAATTTGTAATAATTTTCTTTACACACGCATACTGTATCTATGATAAGACATTGTTCCGGTTAATATCCCATGCCGTTTCCAGTTAATATCCCATGGCTTTGCGGTAATGTTTTCACTGAGAAATGTGATTTTCTGTGTTATATCCCCTGGGATATTAAGTGGAAAACTCCGGTAGGGGGTTGGGGCCAAAAAACGCTAAAAATAGCGAAACTAAGCTCGACAATTATCGCTACGGCTAAAACTGCTGTTTTGCATGCGATTTTAGGGTTTGGAATTCTAAAAAAATGTAGACCCCCTGTTGCATGTATGCTTTATAATGGAAAACAAAAGTTTTACCGGCGTGTGCAGGTAGTGCACCATAATAAGAGCCCAAAGCTTCCAGTCTGTCAGAGAGCAGTTTATGGTGCGTTGCTTCCTCTATGGCGATTCGAACCCAGTCGTGGTAAAACTCGGCCGGAAAGCTGGGCTTCTCCGGTTCCGAGTGATCTCCACTGCACGGACACAACAGTGGCGAGTTTTGACCAAACCGTGCGATCACGTCCCAGGCCAGATTGATGGCGGCGAATTCTATGTGCGCTAACGAATGTACCAGCGCAATGCGGTTTGAGACGGTGCCTATGCCGCGTTTGGGTACGTCTCTGCAGACACTCATTTATTTTTAACTTCTGTTCGAACCAGTAAAAGCTAGTCGTTACTTACTTGGGCTGAATTATTTGCACGCCTTCTGGTAGTGCTGGTTCCTCCGGTACGCTGAGATTCGGACAGCATTTAGAACAGCCGACACCGCCCGCAAACTGACTTTGCTTCCACATTCTGCCGTAAGTGTAGGTCTTGTTCACTTTGAGCATTGAATTAGCCGTCCTCAGTACGTCCACTGCAGCCTCCAGCAGGGTTTTAGGCATATTGGCTTCTCCTTCCTCAGTCCGTTTGTCTTTTACCGATCCATTCATTTAGATTTAGATTAACAGTTCACCAAAATTTGAAGCAGGATTCTTTTTGTTTTTTCTCCTTCCTTTCTTTTATTTGGTCAATAATTATTGCTTGTTGCGATAAGCAGTCCCTCGGCGGAGTACTGTAATCTGCCGTTGGCACTAAATTCAAACGTGTATGTTGTAGTCACGCTGGCCCGGAGAAGTTTAGCAGTTTGGCATGTCGAATTGTGGAGCGGATGCGAGCAGACGAGTCTGGTCAGTACAAGGCCTACGCGCCATTGCCGAGCATCATGGCAGGTTCTGTTGAGCGGCTGGTGCAGACTTGCCAGCCTCAGTTTGATAGTTCACTTTCGGTTCAGGTACGCTTTTTGTTTGGTGTTCAGTTTGCGGATACAGATTACAGAGCCGCTTACTGCAGTTAACGCCGTTTATGGTACTGGCACCATATAATGTGCATGTACCATGGTACGTACCGAACCGGCGCTGCCGTTGCACCTAATGGCAGCAAGGGGGAGGGTTGTTTGTAGACAGGGCTACCCCATTGAAGGGCTCTGAAAAGAGCCAGGGGTGTCCTGAACTGTCCGAAAGGACAATGGAACTCAAAAACAAACAAAAAACAAAAGGAGGTGGCGGCAACACAACCCTCGAGAGGACTGTGGACAGATTGAACGAAATGCTGGACTAACTGGTAACTTGATTTACAGGACGTGGTAGAGAAGGCAACGGTTCTTCGCTGGTCTTTGGGCAGCGGCAGTCAACGAGTTGTGTCGGTTGGAGAGCACATGGCTGCTGTTCTCTGTCAGTACGCCTCTCTGATAGCAGCTCAGGGCTGTCTCTCTAATGCAATCACTTTACTGCAGACACTGCCGGACGACGTTCAGTTGAGCAAGGTTAGTGAGGTTGTTGTGCCTCTCTCCTGCAGTCTAGTCTTTATCGGTTGCAGAATTTGACTCTGTTGAAAGATCGCCTGGCAGGTGCGTGTGGTAAAGCCACCGCCAAGAAGCCATTCACCGTCTGTTCTGTGCTCTCCCCTGCAGACGCAGCTAGAAGACTAAGCGTCGGTCAGCAGCATATGACGCGCTTGCAACCAGCGGTTCGTTTCTAGAGAGCACTAAAAATCATACCTGTATTAGGGTTTACTTCCCCAGCTAGACCCAAGAAAGTTTAGGGAGCCCAACCGAAAAATTCAAGCTCAGAAATCACTAATTTTTAGGTTAAGAAGCCTTCGGAAACCGATTTTGTCGTTTCCACTGCTGATGATTACGAGAAATCACTGTTTTTAGAATCCTTTTTGTCATTTTTTGCTTGTTTTTAGCCCTAAAACGCTATTTGACAGCTTGAAAAAAGTGCTAAAAATACATTTCCAGGCCAGGCGTCTTCGAGCTTTTTGAAGTCTCGGACCCCCTCGTGACGGAAACCTGTCCTAGGTCGGCCCGGACCTGTTACCGTATGAGAAAAATAAAAACTAGAGTTGTTCGTATTTCAGCCGGCTAGTAGTCATCCACAGTACCCTGGTGCACCAGCGCCGCAGTATGGAGGGTATGCCTACATGCAACCACAGCAACCGCCGCCCACGTCTATGGCTGGAGGTTACGCAGCTTATCAGCAACAACTTCCGCCTATGCAGTCTATGGCTCCACCTCCTGTTCAAGCCCCGCCTACCCACCCCTTAGCTCCGCCTCCTACTTCCGCTGCTTCTGGTCATTCGCTGATAGGAGGTGATTGATTTGTTGCTGCTGATTTTCGTTTGTCTTTGACTGATGCGGCTTTCAGCGGCCAAAACAAACAGATCGCGCTATCCGTCCTATTCTTCGGAAGGCATTAGCTACCCTGGCGCCACTGTGCAGCCCTCCAGCCAATTGGCAGCAGGGCCCCCTGCATATCCACACGACACACAGTCTCAGTATGGCATGGCCCCGCCCCTACGAAATGCACCAATCGCCGCCGTGCCGCCTAGACAAGTTGAGCAACGCACCAACTCGCCCTGGAACGATCCTCCCCCATTGGCTCGCTCCAAAGAAATGCCCAAGACGGTGCCGGACATACCTCCTCCGTTGACGCAGCCAGTGCTTGGGGGTGGAATGCCGCAAATGAGTGCGCCTCCTGTTAGCGCACCCTATGTGTTTGGACAGGTGCTGTTTTGTAGTAGTTTGTTTCTCCTAGTTTGCCTGTTTTCAGCCTGCTCAACCATCGCCCGTCCAAACGGCGCCACAACCGGTCGCAGAAGAACAACCGCTCAAGCCCATACCTGAAGAGTGTGTGCCTATTCAAGAGATTTTGGACCGCATCCTGCAGATTTGCCTGTCCCAGCGTGGAACTCCTGTAGCTCAGTTGAACTGGCTGTAACTGTTACTTTTTAGTTGTAACCGTTTAGATTATGCGAAAGCGTTTAGAAGATGCAAAAACGAAAATTGAAAGTCAGTTGTATTCACGACTGCGCGGACAGCGCGTAGGTTTTGTTTAGTCTGGAAAGAAGTGTAAAAAAAGATGCGTGTTGTGCTTTCAGCTGACGACAGAAACCATAAACAACTTGCTGTACTTCACGCAGTACATTCAGCACAGAGATTACAACTCCGCTCTCACTATCCACGCTCACATGGTTCAGCACAGCACTGACTTCACCGAGATATCTCACTTTATGCCGGCGCTCAAGACACTGGTTCAGACGGCCGCTCAGTTTGGCGTTTACTATGGTTAGGAAGGGAACTCGGCTGATTGTGATTTTTCTAGGATGCCTTGAATACGATTAAACGGTTCTGTGTCGATTGATGAAACTTGTTGTTGATCTTGTTTTTGTTTAGGTTTACTTTATTTATTTCTCTTGGTTGCTGCTTTCCCATAATAATTTCTATCTCCTTGCGGTCACTGTTTTCAGTTGTCTTACTAATTAATGGTTAAAGTGCAGTCATTAATAATTCTAGTGTCCTGGATAAAAATTGTTTTTCGTATGTAATCGTTTTTTAGAAACTCTGCTCTGTACCGGTAGAAACAAAATTTTTCCGTTCAGCTCACCTGAATGGAAAAATTTGAAACGCTTCTGTGAGCTCAATTCTTGGCCGTTTCTTCTGTAAGT
Organism: Sabatieria punctata; assembly: GCA_030248155.1. Classification (NCBI taxonomy): domain Eukaryota; kingdom Metazoa; phylum Nematoda; class Chromadorea; order Araeolaimida; family Comesomatidae; genus Sabatieria; species Sabatieria punctata. Next base: position 59,532 of record JASANB010003759.1, read on the forward strand.
TGGTCTAGAGCTTTTGTGGAAACTGTAGTGGCTGACAAATTTGCAGGAAAAAATGTCAGCTTGTTGGCTCGCAATGGTTGTTCAAAGTTTTCCATTCAGGCGAGCTGAACCGAAAAAAGCTGGTTTCTACCGGTAATTGTGATTGTTGTCCATCATCGTGATTCATGTTGACTGCCTTGGCCGCTTCATACAAACTGAGCGAGCACCGTACAAAGTACGAAACAACTTGGGATGAGAGGTTGGCTTGTATTACGAAATGGCATTCGTCAGTGCCCGCTCGCGCGACGAGCGTCTTTTTGGTAATATCGAATCGGCGCTGGAGGAATCGGCGCTCGGCGCTAATTTTTGAGCTGTTGCGTGAACATCTAAAATACTAAGAAGCGCGAAATTTAAATTCTTCTGTTGCGTGAACATCTAAGATACCATAGCCAGCGCGAAATTTAAATTCTAAACGTACTATTTTCGAAAGTTCTCGTTGTGCAAAGGATTGCCTCACGATTATTTCTGATTTGAAAAATACACAGTAAAGAACCCTGCAAGGACTCGACCGAATTCAAGTGACTCTTCAGAAGCCGTAAGTTTCTAATGTCCACATCAGTGAGGGGGATAGACCGATAATAAGTTCACAGCTGGCCGGCACAGTTGGTGTACTGGTTTAGGCCGCAAAGCCACTGTGCTGCGACGTCGTGCGTTCATCCACTCGGCGGGGCAAGTTTCTTGCCGCAAAGAGTTGGTCGTCGGCACAAAGCCCAACCCAGGCCACCGAAAGTTGTTACAGCGACACATGTGTTGGGACATACGGGAACGGGGACAGCTACCACTGAGACCTGCTCAGACTGACACCGAGCATGTGTGCCGGTTAGTAGTGAAGGCAGCGAAGGAAGGGCAGGATGCATATGGGTGTGCGTGATGGGCCCGCAGTGTGGCCTAATGCAGGGGCTACGACGGCCCAACCCAGCGTATCCAGGGGGTGTAGCGTAGTTACACCCCCTTAGCGGCGGAGGTAGGAAGAAAAAGTCTGCCAAAAATATAAGAAACTAATGAATTTGTACTAAAACTGTCTATTTTGTGCTCAGAATGCCTTCTAAATGCGTTTTTGAAGATAAATTTTCAAAATTTTATCTCGCCCTGGTTTCTCGTCCCGCAGAAGCCCAACCAGGCCATTATAAACTACTAAAACTTGTAGTTTCTGTTAATTTTAAGTTCGGAATGCGTTTTAAACGCGTTTTTGAAGGCAAATTTTGCTAAATTTTCTTACCCTGGTTGGGCAGCGGCCCAACCAGGCACTTTCAAAATTTTACACCCCCCCTTTTCAAAATCCTGGATACGCCACTGCTTTTAGCACCCCATCCACAACGCCTATTGGCTAGAGATGTTCACGAGCCTGAAAAAGCTCGGCTCGGCTCGGCTCGCGAGCCCAGATCGAGCGAGCTTATCAAGGTTAGAAAGCTCGCGGTCCGAGCCGAGCCGAGCCCAGATCGCGCAACAGACTTAAAAATGTGTAATTTTAATCAAATTTTGAAAATATTGTGCTTTTGGAGGCTAATTTTCGTTTAATTTCATTGTTTGGTACATTATTTTAAAGGTATCAACGATAAAATTGCGTAATTAGTCAGGCAAAGCTTTAGGTATTGATTTTTTCGTCTTATTTTTCTATTTTTCCGAGTTTTCTGCCAAATTTAAAGCTCGCGAGCCGAGCTCGAGCGAGCTTGGAGGTAAGCACAAACGAGCTGAAACGAGCTGACCTAAACAGAGCTCACAATCGAGCCGAGCCGAGCCGCGATTTTTAGGCTCGTGAACATCTCTACTATTGGCCAGTGCCAAGCCATCATGATGGCACTGGCAGAAGTATAAATCCGCCTTAAGGCTGTCTGCATTATGTAAAAGGGGGAACATGTTAAACTCGCGCAGCTGGTTACGGGCGTATAATTCAATATTATTTTCTAACGCCGAGCGACCGAAAATAAAACAATTATAAAGTATAACTTTTATTGTGTACTTTAGAGAGAGCACGGCGGTATTAAGGCCACGGAGACAGTAACCACTCGAGTGGAAAGATACACAAGTATAGGACACAGAATCGATAGGAAAAACCCGAAGCTGTTTAAAAAGTATATATCTGACGAATACAGGAGGCACGACGAGTGAAATACGAAGAACCAAACCGCAAACTAGAAGCATACTACCGTATGCCGTACAGAAGATGCATACAGGTGTGAGAAAACGTAAAATGATCAAGAGGTGATGGCGCGAGAAATTGACAGTCGAGTGTCTATTGAGTCCTGAATATATCGATTCTTTGAAGCTGTGCAGGCCCAGCGGCCGTGTTGCAGAATTAAGCGCTCCGGCAGTTGAAGGGCGGCGGCGGTGGTCGTGCCGCCAGACCGGAGGCTATGCAATCCAAATTGAGAGGAATCGAGGCCAAGGGCGCGGAGTGCGTCAAGCAGAAGTTCCCGGCAGCGGGAGTAGCTGAGACCCGAAGCTTTGACGCGGTACTGTCCAGAAGGATGGCGGTATAGTTGCCGAATGAGGGGTCCAGGATCAGAAGGGGACAGACCGCTCAGCTGAAAGTACTCAAAAAGCGCCCTATGAGGGCACAATTCTGAACCGGTCCGCGCCAGAGGAATCTGGGCTCCGTGTCGGTATTGGTCGACTTTGCTGCCCCGCAGAGTGATCAGAAGGTGGGTTGGGGACAGCGTAATATCAGCACAGGTTAGGGCTGCAATTTCGCTCCATCGCAAAAAACCGCTGAATCCCAGAGCGCAGATTAGTTTGAGTCTAGCATTGGCCAGTGAAGGGGCGGCAAGACTTTTGAAGAGCTGGCGTAAGTGGGATGGTTCGAGCGGTAATTTGCGCCCCTTGTTTGCGCGAAGAGAACGGCGCGTGGCCTCGATTACAAACTGACAGACGGGAGCTGCGCAGGGGTCAGACAGGCCAGCGATGCGGTGGGCCCAACTGATAGCAGCTGCACCTGACACGATGACAGCTGGCGACTTTGCGTGCTCGCGGAGTTCATCCGGATACAGTGCGCAGCTAATTGACTGCGCCGGTAAACTGACGATGCCCAACGCCCGGGCCCAACGGTCAAAGCGGTCAAATGCATAAGTATACTGACGTTGAGTAGAAGAAGCCCGCGCTCCCATAACAGTGATGAAAAGTTTATGTACACGGTGGTGCAGAGATGGTAGTGGAATCTGCCAAAATGGAGCGGAGAGTACAGCTGAAACCAGTGACTCAGTAACTGTGTATAAACGTGCGTAGCTAATACTGAGCTCGGTACTCAGATGACAGATTGGGTGGGTGGGCGGGATAGCGAAAGCTACACAGGATAAGCAGCTCAACAGACAAACCCAACCTGTCTCCGTTAGGCCAAAGCCGTGAAGTGCTTGAACAATGCCGGCCCATGGCCGGCAGACGCCCGCCCAGATGTGTAGCGGGCGTCAAAACAGAGTATCAGTTTCAAGCGGCCTGGCCGCTGGTCACGCTACAGCTACAAGTGCACTTGCACGTCCCTTTATAATTACCATTATTTTCTAACGCCGAGCGACCGAAAATAAAACAATTATAAAGTATAACTTTTATTGTGTACTTGTGAAGAAACAAAGAACTGGCTAAAGTGTAGAGAAATCTAAGCGCAAGGCTAATAAGCCACTTGAAAACGAGCCGTTGCTAAAAATGTTCTTCTTTTGGGTGCCGGGAACTAGAAATCTGCCACCATGTGTAAATTTCATAGGATCATGACTGATGAAAGCGGCAGGTTTTCCATCTGGAAAAAGAAGCGGCCAGAATTGACTAGAAACCCAGTGAGGCACAACAAGCGTGCAGTAGGCGCGACACATGGCCATGTGACGTAATACAGCACAAACGCAGCTTGGTGGCGGTACGAGCCAATTATTTTCTTGCCCCCAATGCGTGCTGAAAGCATCTACGGCTTCACACCCTGGATTCCAAAACCGTGAATTGAATCGGGGAAGCTTTTTGTTTGAAAAGGATGCAAATCGATCAATAGTAAATGGACCCCACTGCTGATCCAGTTGAGCGAACAATTCAGGGGAAATTCCCCAATCGTCAAAATCAACGATTTTACTCAAAGCATCAGCGCGTTCATTCAACGATCGAGGTATCCACTGCACAGAGAGTTCGATGCTCAGTCGATGCGTGAGAAAGAAAAGATCGCACGCTAAACTCTGCAGCCACGGCCGCATGCTGCCCTTAGTCACAATCGACTCAACAGCTTTGTTATCGGTAAACCACTTGACCTTATGACCGGCCAGCTGTGGCCCAATAGCCTGGATACCATACTCGACCATTTTTAGTTCCCTCCATGTAGATGACATCTTGGCTTCTGCCTCGGACCACTGCCGATGAGCCACTACTGAAGAGCTCTTAAGCAAAACGGCTCCGCCTGTGCTGCTGGCATCCGAATAAACAAAAGAGTCAGGGATAAAATCGCGAATAATTTGCGAATTCGGCAGTGAGTGCAGTTTACGTTTCCAAAATACCAGTTCACGTTGAGCAGCAGCAGTTAACGTAATGGGCTGCTCCCACTCGTGAGAATCAAAAACGGGCGCTAAGCAGGCGTACAGGTTACGAGTCATAAGCAAAGTCAAGTTGCTCAATGCCAAACGCAGGCAAATAATACGGCCGGCAGCACGGGCCACTTGTCGGTACGTTGCCGGACCGACCAGCACAGAGGACACCGAGTCCAGCGCTCGCTGGCGCTTCTCAACGGGAGCACAAATCATAAACTTTTCAAGGTCAATATCCAGGCCCAACCAACGCAACCGATGCGTCGGAACCCAGTGGCATTTTACCTCATTTACTAGAAGGCCGGCCCGGGCCAAGTCGCTGCGAACACGACCAACTTGCGTTTTCAGAGCAGTTTCGGAATCTGCTGTCAACAAGCCATCATCCAAATACAAGGCAATTTTGATGCCATCAGCTCGCCAACTACCGACTAGTGGGCGCAACAATTTAGTAAATAAGTAAGGAGCGGAACTTAGACCGAATGGCAGAACAGTAAAACAGAAAAATCGCGTTCGGCCCGCGAGTGGCCAACAAAAACCTAGGAAGCGCTGGTGCTCTGGAAAAATATCGCAGTGATGGTAACCAGACTGAAGATCAAAATTTGCTAGGAAACCGTTTGGAGAGAAATAAGGAAGGAAACGCTTGAGGTCGTCCAGTTGAATTTAGATTTCCAAAGATGTTTGTTTACATAGCGCAAATCCAGAATAAGGCGCTTTTTGCCGTTTGGTTGCACAGACACAGAAAGTGGATTACAAACAGTAGGAGCTTCTGTTAATTCCACAACGCAACCTTTAACTATGAGCTCAGACACAGAATCGTTGACGAAATCAACGTGAGACAGCGCAGAACGATTGTTTTGAAAGAACGCTTGGTTTGGGGTCTCAAACAGCGGCAGCTTGTAGCCATCCGTAATTACGGACAAAAGTTCTGGACAAACTTTTAGCGTGGATGCCCAAAATCCGGAATGCATGCGAAGAGAACCTTTGACATTACACTCAGGCGAAATCTGTTCACCTCTGAGCACCGAGCTCTGTATATGCATACAATCTGGCACATCAGTACTGGAGTACTGAATCTCCTCTGAGGAATCGATCAAACGTACAGAGTTAGAAGGCTTACCAGATTGGAGACGAGATGTAGCTGACGCGCGAAGCGAGGTATCAGTCTCTGTTGGGCTTGCTGGGGCAGTCCTTGCGGAAGTGACCCGTTTGGCCACAGGAGAAGCACGTGTCGGTCGGTCCAGCCGCCCGGCCGCTTTTGCGAAAAAACGACCCGGCGCGACTGCTTCCACCAGAGCTGGCCCCAGAGCTGGTTGATGATCTGTGGTCGGCAGAGGGGTACGGCGTGTATCGCGACTTCTTGTTCTTGCTCTCACGCAGTTTGCGTGCTGCGCGAAGCTCAGCGCCGCGTACAGTAGTTTCTTGTCATCCTCAGCAT